>JADLZL010007014.1:0-188161 GCA_015844335.1 Chrysopogon serrulatus | reverse complement strand
TTATTGCTCAATATAACATAATATCAACCATAAAGCATAGTTGTAGGGTTTGATTCTAACGAGTTCCACGAGTTGTGTTGTTCTTGATCGTTTTGCGGGTGTATCCAATTTTGCACAGAATAAAAAGTATCTCAAATAAGGAATTGGTCTGCACCATTGCGACGGGCTCGTCGAGATGATCGAAACGGACACATCATTTGCTATATTCGAGTCCGGAGTCAAAAGATATCAATTCTACACGAAACCAACACTAGAAGACACGGGAAGGCGATCAACCGAAGGTGGGGCCCACTACTTCTGGGGTGGGGCCGCCCGGCCCCACCCCGGGGCCGGGCGCCCCCGGAGCCCATTCGTGGCCCGCTTTGACGGACGGCCTGCTACCGCCTTAGGGTTTGCATCTCTACTATTGCCGAAGTCGAATTAGTCCCACATCGCTGTCTAGAAGAGGTGGAGGCTTTTCTAGAGTATAAATAAAGAGGTAGACCCCCTCCCCGGGGCACCACATTATTATGGAGATGTAGAGGCGTCCCTCGAATGGATGACCTCTCATCTCTAGAGAATTAGGGCTAGACTTTCCAATGTAGTTCTAGTTGAGAGTTAGGGAGAGCGGCGCTACGCCGGGTTCGGGAGGAGTCTTCACGGTCGTCGAGTTACGGTATATCTTTGTATCTATTCTTGTAAGACTTATGCTTTAATATATTTATCTTCTCTATTTACTTTATGCCTTCATATTATGTTTAGTATAGTTGTTATACTTTAGCATGGGATCTCCGCTTTGTATTAGGTGCTCTAGTTAACGTGCGTGACTAGAGTAGTAATCGTTAAGCGTGAGACGTGGTGTCTAGGCTAGTGTTTACCCGAGTTTGCGCCCAATTCTTACGGTTAGTTGTGGTAGCCATCGAGGTGACAGCTTTGTTGGTCTTCGTATTTCACCACGTCGGAGTTGGTGTTTTTAAATAGAGAGCTTTTGGCGGCCTTACCCGGCTACCTTCTTCGATTCCCAGTCTTATTCGAGTTGGATAGGTACTTGTTGCTCCAAAGTGTTATTGTGTGATTACTTTATCTACCATAAATCGGTTATTATAGAACCTTGGTAATAGAGAAGTATTTAGGAACCTTGAACTCTCCCCAAGTTGTCCTCTCACTTTAGCTATCTATTTACTTATCATAGAATTCTCCCCGTGTGTGTGTCATATATACATAATTTCTATCATCTATCATTTACCCCTACTTTAGTCTAGTTGGTGTATTAAGTTAGTAGATACATGATGGTGAACTATCAATGTCTTATTCCATTGTTTCCCAGTGGTAAAATATAAATAACGATACACAGGAATACTCCCGGTAAAATGCTACAATGGTTTTCTCGTGGCGCTTGCGGAATCCTTTATATTTTAGTTGTGCATAAGAAATACCAATAAGCATTTTTTGGCGCCGTTCTGGGGATAGGGATTTACCTCTATTTCTAGTAGCGATGTTAGAAATATGGCGATATCCACCGCCTCATAGAAAGTGGCGATTGGGTTGGCGGTAAGGTGAGTTTCAATATCACTCTTTAAACCCCGAACAAAACATTTCTTCTTTTTCTTTTGTCGGTGTCCACATGTTCGGTGCATACGTGATAGGCGACTAAACAGGTTCACATATTGCACCACCGATCGACCACCTTGCTTTAATGTTAGAAACTCTTCCAAATTGGCTTGCATTACTCCGTCGGGAATGAAATGCTTGACGGAAGGCATCTTGAAACATAGCCCAAGTGACTTGTTGTCCCAGGTGGGTTGACGTGCAAGGAAGTTTGCCCACCATGCGGTCATGGGGGCCTCTCAACCGTTGGGCGGAAACTTGGGTTTCAACAAGTCGGGACAACCCTCTAGCGGGTCAAACTTCAGATTTATAATACGAAGCCACCATTAGCCTCTAAAGGTTCCTCGACCGGTAAAGACCGGGGGCGGGTCTCGGTGAAATCCGCATATGTGACTTCGTCGTGATTACGGCGACCATGATTCTCATATGGTGCATTCTGATTCTGGCGACCCATTTCTCTTGCAGGCGAGAATTCTCTGTAGTGGCATTTACTAAAAGGCCGCTCTTGCATCCCAAAGACCGGGTGCTTTGGTGGTGCTGCGGGACCGCACTCCTGCTCGTGTGAAGAACCAAAGCCGAAGTGTTGCCGACATCTCATTATAGACGAGATCATATTTATACACAAGCAAAGCCTATAAGATTGAGATCCTTAGGGCTAGCAAGAATAGGATTGATTTTACTTAGCTCAACCACTTGTTATCGGGGATATGATTCTTTAAACAAGTGAATTAAACATGATGCATGATCGGACCTACGGATCAAGCAAAAGACTTTTTAAAGTAACATAAGCATTCTTTTAATAATATAGGGCAAAAGGAAAACAACATGATACTCCGCTTAAAACTCTTTTAAATAGCACCTAGAAAGGCTACTAGAAAGAATTAAGGCGGAGCGAAGCAATTTGGACCAAACCACCTTTAACTTTTGGATCCAAAACATTTTGAAGTTTTCGAAAAAGTAACACCGTGAGTATCTTTGCAAGTACCGCCTCGATACCCTTCTGCGTGGCAGAACCTTCTAAATTATATGGCCCACAAGCACCTGACATTGTCCTAAAGACCTCTGTCAGCCATACTTGTACACCATATAACCTAGAATGTTCCGTCGGGTGAACCCCCAATAAACCACGATCACTCCAGGATCGATACTTACGAGAGACATCACAAAGATTACAACGGTTTTCATACACAAATACCGGAGTAGCGGAAGACTTACAATAACTTAATTTACAAACCTTTTTCAAAACTTATACAAACCGTAGTAGCATTATTACAACACGGCGGAAGTATCATTACTTAACTTTATTACGATCACCCAACAAAAGCGCCACCCCCACGGGCCACACAATCTATTCCTCGGCCAGACTCTTCCTCGATCACCGTCATGCAACAAGGGCCGTAGCACACTTGTTCACACGGTTCACACCCGCAACGTGGGGTTAAACAAACCCCAGTACAAAAAGTACTCCGCAAGACTTACCCGACCAAAATTGGGGAGAAGACTCGGGAATCTTGGCTAATAGGAATCAAGGTGAGGCTTTAGCAAGATCAAATGACACCTTTGCAAAAGAAACTAAGCCAGTCCTTATTTTACTACATCAATCACTTGTCAACCATGTATCGGATTCAAAACTTTCCATCATCAACTTCCATTATTACTACGATCTTTGGTGCTTGGATCACGGCTCCCATATCGTGGAGCACCACGGCGGTTCGAATAAGCTTAATATACCCAGTGGGGCTTCCTAGCCACACGATATATGCGAGGACCAAACATCTTACATATATCAACTCACACTTGCATTTCTCCCGACTAGAAACGGGTCCTAGATACGAGGTACAGTACACCATCTCCCTACGCCCGCGGTCCCCTTCCACGGTGGCCCCGTAGGATGGGTACACGCTACTCTCGTCCGGTATCCGTTCTCGTCAAAAAAATAGTACAAAGGGAGCTTACCGCCATTAGCATGCGACTAGTACTATCCAATAACCTCATGATCCCAGGGGCCAAGGCAACGAACGGTGCTTAACCGACTCACAAGTGGACGACACTACACCGGGGCACTAGCCACTCCCTGGTGCAAGTCCTCCACCCGGTCTCAATTTACTCATCATCATGCTCTTGTTGCGTACCCTTGACCCGATCAAAGTGAAGGGATACCAACAAGTAACATCGAGTTTTAAGTAAATGCCCTCAACGGGGATATTGTTATGACATTTTTTGAAAACGTTTCATTTGTAAAAACCCTAGGCTATCAAAGAAGACTAAGCATACACTAGCATTTGCGAAATCAAAACAGTATCCGGGGTGTATAGCAAGGTGCGGTAAATGCATCAAATAAGGATATCAAACAACTCCTTTACCTAATGCATCACATCGGGGAACATACAATATAAAAGCTTTTCGAAATACAAGGAGGTGGTTGAATGCATCCGGGGCTTGCCTTGGGGCTCGATGAAGTTAGTAGCAAATGATGACACTATTGAGATCGGGACCAACCTCTTCACGCCGAACACCTTCTTCGAGGCGGCACGGCTACGATTGAGATGCATGATCACAATGCAAAAGAACAAAGACATGCGATAATGATGCAATGATTGTTAACCTATCTTGAGTACAACTTTCCTTCACGGTGTAGTTGCACTAAGAAGGTATAGCTAAGCGTCGACGACGACGGACTAACGATACGCAATCAACATGAAATGCCGAAGGTCATTAGGGTTAATGACCTAGGGTCATCACTCAATCCCAAAATCAAGCAACGCTAATAGTGTTTAAGGTTGATTACTAATTTATTAACCATTTTTACAGTTGTTGAAAGCCGCTAATTAACTTACTAATTGGAGATTAATTAAACCCTAATTAATTAAAAAACTCACTAATTAAACATTGATTAATTAAGGTATTAATTAAGCATAATACAAAACTTAGTCAAAACATGATCAAACTTCATAATTAAGTTCATTATCATCTAATTAGCACACAAAACAAAATTCATAATTTTTGGAGTTATATTTTAATTATTAAAAATCATGGAAGTTGCCTTTATTAATTTAAAGAGCTATTTATATCACAATTAATTTTTATTAGAAACACAGAATTAGTATTTTTCCTAGGTAGAGCATCACTCAAGGATCACAAAACATATTTTTGCATATTTTTACTTGCCCAAATAAAATTCTAACAAAAAGATGAAATTCAGCTTTTGGAAATTAAAAGGAAAAAGAGAAACACATCTTCGCCCCTTCTTTGGGGCCACCGTGCGGCCTGGCCGGCCTGCTTGGCCCCCGCACAGCCCGGCCAGTTCTGGCTCAGGGCCGACTGGCCGCGCCGGCAAGACGGCGGCGCTGCCGTCCGGCGGCCTCCCGAGACGACAAGCACACCACCGCACTCCCCGACCTCCCGATCACAACAAGGTACAACATGGCTACCCTACACCACCGGAGCACCCACACCCATGGTCATGGCGGCTCGCGGGCGCTGGCGGCAAGACGGCGGAGAATGCCACTACCGACCCTAATTGAACCAGACGAGAGGCTAGGGAGGTTGAGCGAGCTCACCGAGGCTTGGTGACGCGCTTGGTTGAAGTGGAGGAGCTACGGTGGATACCGGCCGGGGTGAAGCAACTCGGCGGGCGGGCGCCCGTGGCGGCGAAGGGCCGCTCCCGCTCGTCCCTGCGGTGGGGGTCGAACAGGCGGGTTGATGATGACCAGGGTAGCGAGGCAAAGCCAAGACGCTAGTCGGTTGGGTTGGAGGAGCTCTAGAAGTAGCCGGTCGCGAAGAGGCGGAGCTTGGCGGCGCTCTACCGGAGCTGGAGGAGAAAAAGACGAGCTCGTCGGCTCCGGCGAAAATTAGATCGTGCTAAGTGGCTCACGAGGGGTGCAAGGAGTTAATGGAGCGGGGCGCAAGCAATCGTGGATGATGGTGGTGCGGTGAACGCGAATTTGGCCGGCGACTGGAGCTTGCGGTGGCGGAGCAGTGAAGAAGAAACGAAGGCGCCGACGGCCGGTGATGGCTTTTATAGACCATGGGCGGGTTGTTGAAGTAGCTGGGGTCTTCACGAAGCTTTCCAGGTGGTCGGCCAAGCGCAAATGCCGGGAAGACGCCGGAGCGCCACGGCGGCCGGCGGCATGGACACGGTAGAGGAGAAAATCAATTTCCCCCCCCTCCCGAATTGCTGTAGCGAAGTGCCACCTTACCGGTTTCCTTTTCAAATTACTCAAAGATTTTGAACAAAAGTTGAAAAATTCCCAAAATACAGATTGCTCAGAATTTTGTGCTCTACAACTTTCATTAAAGGAGTTTTGTCAAAATCCAAATAATTTTTGAATTGCATTTAAATTTTGAAAATGAGCTCAAATTCTAGCTTTTGGGAATTCAAAATTACTTTTAAATTTTGAATAAAAGATGAAAATCTCCAAAATAAAAAGTTGTTCTATTTTTCAAGATCTACAACTTTCATGTAGAAAGTTTTTCATGAAACTGAATAATTTTTGAAATTGAGTTTAAAATGCAAAAGGGACTATTCCCAATTTGGAGAACTTTTGAAATTAGTTCAAATTTTATTCAAAAACATGAAAAACTTTATATACCAAAGTTGTAGAGCACAAAGAGATGCACAAACTATATTTTTAAAGTTTTCCCCAAATTTTGAATATTTTGAGATGAAATTGAAAAGGGGGCAAAAACACTTTGAAATTCACCCTTTTTGAAAGAATTTTCAAATTGAATCTTTGGGCAATTAATTAATGATGTGTTATGGAACTTTGCAAACCCAACCAATAGCATACTTTCAAAGTACAAACTTTATACTTTGAAATGGTGCCATTGGTTAGCAACTTTTATTTATAAAATTAATTATGGTTAGCTCACCGAAATTGAAAATGAAATTCGAATTCCAACACTTAACCACTAGGGTTAGGGTTTGGGATTGATTCCGAATTCAATTTTGGTTCTCGCTTTTACATCATTTGAATTGTAAAATACGGTTAGGGTGTGAGTCAGGGGTTAGCCAAACACTTGTACACACCAAAGTTGCTTTTAGTTGCTCACATTTACAAAACTTGATTAAGCACTTAAGTGAGATTTAAATGGTGTACACATACACATACAATATGAAAGAGCTCAACCAATCCTAGAATTAATAAACTCATTTTAATTATTTACATTAGGGTTCTCTAATCATGAATGCTCATGCAATGATGATGATGACATGGCAAGTTTAGGCTAACGTAACACCGGGGTGTTACAAGTATTACATAGGAAATAATAAAAATAAATAGATATGCATTAGGTTGCATTCATGCATCTTAAAAAAAAACTTTAAAGCCCCATATGAAACCCCTTGTAGCGTAAAAGTTATAGGAGTTCTCACTGTGGTAGCCTACAAAATAAAAATACATATCATATAGTTGCACTTTATGCATATAAACTCATAAAATCTAAAAATATTAATTAAGCATCCTGCCCCAATACTGTTATCATAAACATACTTTAAAACCTCCACATCACCCAATCCTCTAAAAACGGCTAACCACTAACGTTTTATCCTAATACCGTTCCACGAGTTTTGGTGTTTTGTGAGAGCTTTCTGCGGATGACTCCAAGAGCTAGCTCACTCGGGGAATCTTTATCTTCATCACTTGAAGCACATCTCTCCGACACACGGTGACCTGCGTGTGAAGGAAGTAACTTCTTGAGTGATGAGATTGAAGTATTCTGGCGGCACTTGCTCTTACAAACATGAGCTCCTCTATGAGGACCACTCAGGCTTTAATGCTCAACTACGACAACATCCAGCTAGGGGGAGAGCATCCTCTAGTTATCAGGTAAGTATACCTATGCGATTATCGAGTCTATCTTATAGTCATAAAATACCAAAAATATGTGGGCACATGAAGGTCCACGTCTATAGAGTCTTTTGTGAGTCTATTAGTCTAAAATAAATAAAAAGATGGATAATTATTAAAATTAAATAAAGATACTTTAGCTATTTAGAGTGTGATCATAGATTCTCGTGTAGTTTATTAAGAGTCAAATAAAAACTAAAGAACAATAAAATTTTGTCTTGGAGATGATGAATAGTTGCTCTGTCGTAATTCCTTTCACGTGCCTAGTTTTTAACCTTAAATTCTTCTGAGTTTTAGACATGACTGTTTTGATATAAGAATTTACTCTGAACCTGAAACTTATGGAGACATATGCTTAAGCTAAGTCTAGGTGATTGAGGGATATGATATGAGAAAGATTGAGTTACTATTTATCTTATTCCTAACGATACTAAGTTCTGCAGATTTATCTTTTGAAAACTCTGAAAATCTTACATGATGAGCTCTTGTATGATAAAATTTGAATTCCTACCAAAGCCATACATGATATACATTTAGATTAGGAAAACCTTTGCTTATTCATGCTGCTTGCTCTGCATTGAGTTCAGTCAACCTTTGTTGTATATCTTATAAGAGTCTTGTCATGCTTTTAAAATCAAGATCACACGCACACACTCCACCAACATATGTATTACTCCTACCACGGGAGTAAGCGCAATCAGTTTTCACTTTCATCCGGATCCACCTTAAAAATGTTTTCTCCTACATCGGGGAAACAAACAACCAAAAATATACCCTATAGGACAACCCCTTGTTTAATGCTCTACGTTCTTATTATTATTATCTCTCTAATCATTTATTGTATTCAAAGGATGCATGTGGCTATGAAAAAAAAAAAAGTATTGAAAAAAAAGAAAAAAAAAAAAAAAAAAAAAAAAGAGAAAAAATGAATAAAGATAGCCCATGTTTTCCTACGAAAGTTCTAAGTCCAAGAGAGAGAGAGATGTATGTTCAAAGAGCATAAGTAGAATTAGGATTAGCCACTAAATACCATATATACACCTATCCACCATACTCCATACACATGCACATCTTGGTTTGATTGTATGACTTGACTCTCTTTGGATGCATTGTTTGACTTTACAATATATGAATTGCAAGTATGCTCGTCCTTGTTTAATGCCACTCCTATGAGCTCCACTATAATAATTAGTTGTAGGAGGGCATGACAATATAAATGCCTCAATGAGATCCACAAATATCACATACAATAAGAGATTTGAGGGTGTCATACAATTAAGCTCTGAGTTTTATTTTGAAAACTAGTAAAAACTCTAGAATATTAGTTTAGTGAAGAATTTGAGACATAGTGCTTGACTTGATTGTTCTATCTTTCAATTACTCAAGACCCACGCAAAAGTTGAAAAGCTCCATAGCTAATGGTAAAATGGGTAAGTTTTAAAGTTAGAGCAGTTTTGTCTAATTCAAAGGAGAATTTCAGTTTGAAAGCATGTGTACTTTTGAGAAGTGAAAGCATTGTAGCAACTCCCCGATCCAAGTTTAGTAGTTAGGCTTTGCTAAGGGACTAGCAAAGGGTAAGCTTGGGGAAACTTGTTGACGGTCCTTAATGTCTATTTTATACCATCAATTATTGCTCAATATAACATAATATCAACCATAAAGCATAGTTGTAGGGTTTGATTCTAACGAGTTCCACGAGTTGTGTTGTTCTTGATCGTTTTGCAGGTGTATCCAATTTTGCACAGAATAAAAGTATCTCAAATAAGGAATTGGTCTGCACCATTGCGACGGGCTCGTCGAGATGATCGAAACGGACACATCATTTGCTATATTCGGAGTCCGGAGTCAAAAGATATCAATTCTACACCGAAACCAACACTAGAAGACATGGGAAGGCGATCAACCGAAGGTGGGGCCCACACTGCTACAGGGTGGGGCCGCCCGGCCCCACCCGGGGCCGGCCGGCGCCCTCCGGAGCCCATTCGTGGCCCGCTTTCGACGGACGGCCTGCTACCGCCTTAGGGTTTGCATCTCCACTATTGCCGAAGTCGAATTAGTCCCACATCGCCTGTCTAGAAGAGGTGGAGGCTTTTCTAGAGTATAAATAAAGAGGTAGACCCCCCTCCCTGAGGGCACCACGTTATTATGGAGATGTAGAGGCGTCCCTCGAATGGATGACCTCTCATCTCTAGAGAATTAGGGCTAGACTTTCCAATGTAGTTCTAGTTGAGAGTTAGGGAGAGCGGCGCTACGCCCGGGTTCCGGAGGAGTCTTCGCAGGAGTCGTCAGAGTTCTAGTATATCTTTGTATCTATTCTTGTAAGACTTATGCTTTAATATATTTATCTTCTCTATTTACTTTATGCCTTTATATTATGTTTAGTATAGTTGTTATACTTTAGCATGGGATCTCCGCCTGTATTAGGTGCTCTAGTTAACGTACGTGACTAGAGTAGTAATCGTTAGCGTAGACGTGGTGTCTAGGCTAGTGTTTACCTGAGTTTGCGCCCAATTCTTACGGTTAGTTGTGGTAGCCATCAGAGGTGACAGCTTTGTTGGTCTTCGTATTTCACCACGTCGGAGTTGGTGTTTCGTAGAGCTTTTGGCAGCCTTACCCAGCTACCTTCTTCGATTCCCAGTCTTATTCGAGAGTTGGATAGGTACTGTTGCTCCAAAGTGTTATTGTGTGATTACTTTATCTACCATAAATCAGTTATTATAGAACCTTGGTAATAGAGAAGTATTTAGGAACCTTGAACTCTCCCGTTGTCCTCTCACTTTAGCTATCTATTTACTTATCATAGAATTCTCCTGTGTGTGTGTCATATATACATAATTTCTATCATCTATCATTTACCCCCTACTTTAGTCTAGTTGGTGTATTAAGTTAGTAGATACATGATGGTGAACTATCAATGTCTTATTCCATTGTTTCCCAGTGGTAAAATATAAATAACGATACCGGAATACTCCCTGGTAAAATGCTACAATGGTTTTCTCGCGGCGCTTGCGAAATCCTTTATATTTTAGTTGTGCATAAGAAATACCAATAAGCATTTTTGGCGCCGTTGCCGGGGATAGGGATTTACCTCTATTTCTAGTAGCGACGTTAGAAATGTCAACAGTAAACAACACACTATTTGATTGCATGATAGAAGCCAAGTTGTTTCAAATGCCCTCATCACTACGAAGGCTCTTTGCCACAATTCTTGTGTTCTGTGAGCCTACCAACATACATAGCCTCTAGAACAATCACCTAGAGGCAATGTCAGAAGACTATACTAGAAATTATAAATGCACATTGGTCGTACAACAAATGGTATTGAAAAATCTCAAGGATATGTTGCAATCAATGGGCAAAGACATACGGTCGTTTCCTCTTCCAAATATCGATGAACAGAATGACATAGAAAATAATGTACCTAGGGAGATCACCGAAGAATCCTCAATTGAGGTGGATCCTAAGGACAAGGTTTTGCATAAATACCTCAACAATGAGCAAAGAGCTGCCTATGGCAAAATTCTAGCTGCAGTTGACCATTATAAGGGAGGGTTGTTCTTCATTGATGGCCCGGGAGGCACCGGGAAAACTTTTTTGTACAGGGCCCTGCTAGCAACCAGTCCGTGGACAAGGAAAGATTGCTCTAGCCACGGCAACTTCTGGTATTGCTGCTTCCCTAATGCCCGGAGGGAGGACTGCACACTCGCGGTTCAAGCTACCACTAAGAATAGATGATGGAGCTATATGTGCATTCACAAAACAAAGCGGGACGACCAAGCTAATTCAGACAACATCACTAATCATTTGGGATGAGGCATCCATGACTAAGAGACAGACAGTTGAGGCCCTAGACAAAAGCATGCGTGACATAATGGACAAACCAAATCTTCCATTCGTTGGAAAAACAATTGTATTTGGTGGTGATTTTAGGCAAGTCCTCCCAATTGTTCGAATGGGTACAAGAGCCCAAATAGTAGATGCGTCACTATGTATGTCCAAACTCTGGAATTGCATGCATCACTTAAAGCTTGTGCGCAACATGAGGGCTCAGAACGACACGTGGTTTGCAGAATACCTACTTCGTATTGGAAATGGCACCGAGGAGACCAATGATGATGGTGAAATACGTTTACCCAAAAATATGTGTGTGCAACATATGCCAGATGATAGTGGCCAGGATAGACTAATTGAAAATGTCTATCAAATAGACAATGCTTTCCTAAAAGATTCAACATACATCATGTCAAGAGCAATTTTATCCACAACGAACGACTATGTAGACATCATTAACCTAAAAATGGTTGACCGTTGCCAAGGAGAGGAGATGGTATATCACAGCTTTGATTATGTAGAAGATGACCCTCATAACTACTATCCTCAAGAATACCTAAATACCCTTACACCAAATGGACTTCCTCCACATAAGTTGAAGCTCAAAATTAATTGTCCAATCATACTACTCAAGAATATCGATGCTGCTAGTGGCCTTTGCAATGGCACAAGGTTGGTGGTACGTGGATTTCAGGAAAATGTAATTGATGCAGAGATTGTGCTAGGACATCATTCCAGGATGCGAGTTTTCTTACCACGTATCCCATTATGCACCTCCGATGATGAGATGTTATCATTCCATTTTATGAGGAGACAATTTCCTGTCAGACTTAGCTTCGCAATGACAATACACAAATCACAAGGTCAGACAATACCAAATGTCGGCATCTACCTACCTAAACCAGTTTTCTCTCATGGTCAACTCTATGTCGTGCTTTCTAGAGCGACCGCAGCAAAGAACATAAAGATACTAATAGGTACACATGATGAGGAGAAGAAGAAACATGAGATCGGTCTAAGAGAGTCATACACGAAAAATATTGTCTACAAAGAGGTGCTCACCAATTAATTAGGTAATGTAATCTTAAGAACAAATATCAGCATCATCTAATCGTTCTTTCCTATGTCTCCACTAACTCGTGGCTTATTATCTCCTACTTTGCTCAGGGATACCAGACTATACAAAATGCTCTTTAATGTTATATATGTCTCGGGCCTAAAAGAAAAGTAGGCTGTAATAGTGGTGACAAGGTAATTAGATCCAGAGTTATATCATGATTTAATTCAGTATAGCTTATTTCTTTTCTTTGGTTGATAAACAATACAATCCTGAAACATGCAGGGAAAAAGGGTTTCAACGTAAGTCCGGGGATGGAAAGAAATATGCTATAATCACTGTTGGGAGACAAACGGAGTTGGTTCAATTAAAAAAAAAAAGACCTATATATAATAATTGTATTCATCTCTCGATGTCTCCATACTTTGTTTGTACCGGCTGTTCCTCTCATTACGAACTCTGTATGCATTATTAAGTACCATGCTTCTAAGAAAAAGTAATTGCTTCTGCCTTGTACAAGATTCAGCAGCTTTATAAGCCCGGATTCATGTCATTCTGAAAGGACCTAATTGGCCTAGAGGGGGGTGAATAGGCCTCTTTTGAAATCCTGAAATTCACAAACTCAAATGCGGAAGTTAAATACTCACCGGAAGTTCCGGTGGTTTGGAATAGAAGTTCCGGTGTGAAACCAAAACTTCTATTGCAAACCAACTAGAACTTCGGGTGTCCTAAAGCTAGGTAATCAAAGTGAATGAGTTGTGATTTCAACTACTCAAGTTACTACACCCTTCTAGATGATGTATATGATGGAATCAATCTTTTAGACCTTCGAAGACCACCTTCTTGCTTAGAGTACTTCCTATGACAAAATATACAATAGAACAAACAAGAAGTACAATAACAAGGGTAGTCGAAGCTACCACCACAACAAGCACGCGGGACAAACGATTTATCCCGAGGTTCGGCTTTCTCCACAAAGGAGTGCCTACGTCCTCGTTGTTGAGGTGGCCACAAAGGCCCGACCACTAAGGTCACCTCCCTCAAGCAACCACAAAGGAAAGCTTGAGATATCCACTAAGATGAAGGGTAATACAAACGCTTCGGGTGCCCTCACAAGTAAATCAACACGGGCAACCACGAAGAACGCCTTAGCCGGGCTAGGGTTCCAAGAACCCAAGAGTAATAAACACAAAAACCAACCGGCGAGACGACGAAACCAAGTGCTCAAGTCGAAGATCGATGCTCCCGCTCTCAAATCTCACGTCCCCTAGCTCAAACAATCGAGGATTGAAGCTTGGAGGCAAGGGGAGAGAGAGTATGGGTGAGTCAACGCTTTGGGGAGGTCGAGTGAACAGTGAATGAGTGTAATGCCTGGCGTAACCATTAGAAACGGAGCTCAAAAGTATTTATACTTCGGCCTCCGAAGGCCTACCGGAAGTTCTGGTGGAGCCCCACCGGAAGTTCCGGTCAAGGTGGATCTGACCGTTGGCTGGAATCGGGCGAGACTCGGTTGGACCGGAAGTTCCGGTCCACGACCGGAACTTCCGGTCAGCAGGGCTGGAGGGAGCGTCGCGTGCAAGAGATGGCTTCCGGTCTCTGACCGGAGCCTCCGCTACCAGCGGAACTTCCGGTACAGGGACCGGAACTTCCGCCAGGCCAGAAGCCCGCCTACCGTCGCGTTGCAGGGATCGCTTCCGGTCTCTGACCGGAGCCTCCGTTCCGGCGGAACTTCCGGTCAGAGAGCGGAACTTCCGCCAGGACAAAAGCCCAGCAGCCGTCGCGCGCGAGGAAGGGCTTCCGGTCGCCGACCGGGACTTCCGGTCCCAGCGGAAGCTCCGCTGGGAGACCTGGACTTCCGGTCAAACCTGCAGAAAAAGCACAGGCCTTCTATGTGCGCGAGTGAACCGGTCTCTCTCAAGCTATTCTAAAGCATCGACATGAGCACTTTTGTTCCCCATCTAGCGAGCTAATTTTGTATCCCTCTTGATAGTACGGCATCTCCTACGACTCAATTCAAAATAAAATGAGAGAGAAACACTTGAGTCGAATCGCCGTTTGTCCATGAAATTTAGGGTGCTATCGTTCACCAAATTCTTTCGTTTAAATCCACCAATGGACTAGCACCTGTAAATATCACTTGATGAACATGTTAGTCGCTAATTTGATTGTCATTAATTATCCAAAACCCACACCGGGGGCGAATGCACTAACAAACTCCCCCTTTTTGGTAATTGATGACAACCAACTTAGGCTTATAGATGATAGAAAGAATTTGAGCTTTTGAATTCCAAAATTTAAGACAAGCTCCCCCTTAGTGTATGCATTGGATTTGAATTTCAAAATCTTGAGTGAAATCAAGATGGCATACACTAGAAAAGCTCCCCCTAAATTTTGCAATCCGTGGGGTGCCTAAAGATGTGTGTGGCAAGAAAACCGTGATGCATATGACAAGATATATCACAAGAATAAAGTGAAAGAACATGAATGGTTATGGTAGAAAGAAAAAGACTTAACCAACATAACCATTCTAAAAACAACAAACACCATCACAATATCTCATAAGAAGCATCACATGACAATAAATAAGAATAGATTAACTTACAATCATCCACCACACATAAATAGTTCAAGTTCTACCACATAGTTCACCACACGAGATTAAGAGTTATTACAGACCGAAATTTTAACTACCCCTATTACATCATGAATAAGCCTAACACTCCCCTTTGGCATCAAATGCCAAAAAGGGTAGGCTTCGAGAAAGCAAAAGGGGCAAAGCAACATGCACTACGCTGCCGCCAAAGAAGCCATGGGTCGAGGAAGGACCAGCTCCAGGATCACCACCACCAAAAGCGGAGCACCGTAAAAGAGACGACCTCGTGACGCCATCACCGCACCAAAGAAGTCCCGATAAGAGGCGCCCAAATTCGGTGTCCTCCATGGTGTAACCGGAGGGAAGCCCACCGCCATAAGAAGGATCAAAAGCGGTGAAGGAAGGGTCCCGCTGCTGCCGCCGCTGCTCTCCCGCATCAAACTCATGGCCCCCATACATAGCATCATACTCAGCGTAGGGGTCCTGGAAGTCTCGAAGTGGAGATGAGGGAGTGAGATCGGCCTTCTCCTCTAAGCGACGAAGACGCTGATCGGTCTTCTTCTGAGTGTAGCAGAAATAGGAGAAGAACCTCTGAAGTGCATGGCGAGTAGCATCACCACGCCCACGGCCACGACCACGACCACGGCCGCTCTCACCACCACCACCGTAGCACCACCACCACCGAGGGGTCCACAGGAGGAGCCTCCTCACCTCAAAGACCACCCAAGTCCTCATCCTCGTGAGCAAAGACCACCAACACTATCCATAGGAGCCTTGCCCTTGCCTGTAGGTGCCAGGATGTTCTTCACCTTCCAAGCCTTATGAATGACATCATGGTGGAAGGAGAATCCAACCACTTGCTCAATCACATACATGAGATAAGGTGCATATGGCAAGGACTTGTGTGGATCAGTCGAGACATCCTCAATATTCCTCCAAAGGAGATCAGTCACACTAAACCTCTTGTCAAGACCAAAACACACAAGAATAGCAGGAGCATGGTTTTGCAACTTGGTGGCATCTCCAATCTTGGGATCAATGGTGGCACGAATCAAGTTGTTGAGCACATAGAAGTAGGGCTTCAAGTTGTGAGTGGTGCCATTTGCTTGAGAAGCATCGTGATAAAGTCCAAATTCAATGAAGTCCGCACGCCCAACACCACGTGCATAGTGACCATACAAGCTAGGAGCATTTCTATCCTCGCTAGTGAGCCCAAGAAGACGGAAAACCGACGGTAATCACAAATGCGGTAGTGGAGAGACTCGTCATCCAAAGAAGTACCTTGTTTTCCTCATCAATGTAGAGAGTGGCCCAAAACTGAAGAATGATCTCGCTGTTCCAGTTGTGCTTGAAGTTCATGAGCCCCAAGATGCGCCACTCCTCTAGCTTCTGAATCAGCCTGTCAATGTCAGGGTGGTGGTGCTCTTCGAGGGACTTGAGGGTGGGAGCCTTGTGCTGCACAATGGGAAGTGTCGTGCCCCTTTCCCCCGCCTTGAAGCACACATGATGATAATAGTCACTATGAAATTGTGACCAAAAACGAGAATCCACACCTTCAAACTTTGTCCATTTGAAAGGGTTCTCCTTTCGCATCCTCTTGACATCCCTTGCTTGCTTGCGGTAGTCGATAGGCCATCTGGGATTGACTCCGGCGGGAGTCACCGGCAAGCGAGGCTTGGGAGCAAAGCGTGCATGGTGAGGAAGTAGCCGGTTCATTGTGGCTGCACCAATGGTGACGGGTGAGCGCTGAACATACTGTGGAGCGATAGCACGGCCTTCCACCTCAATCTGACTAGCAGCCTCTGTATCATTAACCATCTCATGGTGAGCAAGAGGTGGACATGCACGAGTACGAGTGCGGTCGGGAACACTGATAGGACCTTCATCATCAGACGAGACGACAGTCTGAGATCCACCACGCCGTGCAGCACGAGGTCCACGAGGACGATCCTCCTCCCCATCACCTATACTCGGAGGACGAGACCGCTGCGCGCCCGGACGAGCCGCACGACCCGGATTGGTGTGACGAGTCATGCTGCACACCACACAAAACACGACACAGGGAAGACTTAGACATGGTAGTGGAATGCAACAAAGGGATCGACAAGTAGAGCCACGGGTGCACATCGCATTGGGGTCCATCGGAACTTCCTGGTCGTGGACCGAACTTCCGGGTGGAGCCCTAGTGCGACAGAACCACGTGCTCCACGTAGATCGACCACGTGCATTGCATGAAAGACATTCCAACAAAGATGTATATACAAATAATTGCTAGCACGTGCAAGGAATCAACCCAAAACCAAGTACATTGGGAGATCGAGAGGAAATCCCGGTACCTTGTTCCTTGGAGAGAAAGGGGTCAAATCCGCACGTGCCAAAACCTCCCGGCGTCAACCAACTCCACCAACGAGATCTTCAATGCCGGGGCAAGCTCCTCCCCAAAGGGATTTGGAAGGGAGTGGAGGAGGAGAGAGATCGGGGAGGAAGAAGATGGAGTCGCCGCCGCCGCCGCTACAGTGCTCGGGAGAGACTAGGGTTGAAAAGGTAAGGCTTTGACTTGAAAACGACCCGAGATCCACTTTTACTGCGGTCAAACCCGATCTGACCGGAAGTTCCGGTGGGGAACCGGAGCTTCCGGTGGGAACAGTAACAAAGGGGCGTCGCGTTCTCCGAACGGCTTCCGGCTGGCTGGGGGGGACTTCATTGGGACCGAACTTCCGGCCCATAGGACCGAAACTTCCTATGGACCGTAAAGCACCCACCAAGAGCTAACAACGTGGTGAACTTTATGGTATACTCAAACCAACTCATATATGCCCAGATTTCATTCAATCAATACATAACCATGGACACATTTGAGTTGTTAAAAATAGATTTTGAAATTTGCACACAAATTTTCACAATTTTTTTTTTTTTGACCAATTCTATATCAATTAATTATGCACAAGATATCAAGCCACGTTACGAGAATCAATGATATTTAGTTCACTCCTCAAAGCACAAAATCTTGACTCATCTAGGGGCTTTGTGAAGATATCGGCTAGCTGATTATCGGTGCTCACATGATGCAAAGCGATATCTCCTTTGGCTTCGTGGTCTCTCAGAAAGTGATGCCGGATGTCTATGTGCTTTGTGCGAGAGTGGTTTACAGGGTTATTTGCCAACTTAATGGCACTCTCATTGTCACACAAAAGGGGAATCTTGGTTAGCTCACATCCAAAGTCTTTAAGGGTCCATTCATCCGAGTAGTTGGGCACAACAAGCGCCGGCCGCCACATACTCGGCTTCAGCAGCTTGACAAGGCAACACTATTTTGCTTTTTAGAACTCCAAGACACTAAAGACCTACCAATAAATTGGCAAGTCCCAGTAGTACTCTTTTCGATCTACTTTGCAACCGGCGTAATCCGAATCGGAGTACCCAAGCAAATCGAAAGTGGAGCCCTTAGGATACCACAAGCCAAGATTAGGAGTGTGTACTAAATACCGAAAAATTCTCTTAACAGCCATAAGATGACATTCTTTAGGATTAGCTTGAAATCTTGCACACATGCACACGCTAAGCATAATATCGGGCCTAGATGCACAAAGGTAAAGCAGGGATCCAATCATGGAGCGATATACCTTTTGATCCACGGCCTTGCTATCTCCTCCAAGGTCGAGATGCCCGGTTGTCGGCATTGGTGTCTTGATGGGCTTGGCCTTGTTCATGTCAAACTTCTTCAACATGTCGGAGGTGTACTTGGTTTGACTTATGAACGTGCCTTCCTTGAGTTGCTTAATTTGAAATCCGAGGAAGTACGTCAACTCTCCCATCATAGACATCTCAAACCTTTGAGTCATAATCCTACTAAACTCCTCACAAAAAGCCACATTAGTACTACCAAATATAATGTCATCGACATATATTTGGCACACAAAAATATCATTATTGACTTTGCGAGTAAATAAAGTAGGATCGGCCTTCCCAATCTCAAACCCTTGTTTGAGTAGGAAGTCCTTGAGACAATCATACCAAGCTCTAGGGGCATGTTTCAACCCATAGAGCGCCTTTGTCGAGCTTGTAGACGTAGTCGGGATGCTTGGGATCTTCAAAACCCGGTGGTTGCTCAACATATACTTCTTCGGATAGGGGGGCCGTTGAGGAATGCACTCTTCACATCCATTTGATACAACTTGAAGTCATGATGAACTGCGAAAGCTAGTAAGATCCGAATTGATTCTAGCCTTGCCACCGGTGCATATGTCTCCCCAAAGTCCAAACCTTCTACTTGAGTGAATCCTTGAGCCACCAACCGTGCCTTGTTTCTTGTGACCACGCCATGCTCATCTTGTTTGTTGCGAAAAGACCCATTTTGTTCCAATCACATTTTGCTTGGGTCTTTCCACCAAGGACCGACTTCATTCCGAGTGAAGTTGTTCAACTCCTCTTGCATTGCCATAATCCAATCTTCATCTTCAAGTGCTTCTTCAACTTTCTTGGGCTCTATTGGTGACACAAAAGAGAAGTGCTCACAAAAGGTTGCCAATCTTGATCTTGTAGTAACTCCTCTTTGAATACTCCCAAGAATGTTGTCAACGGGTGATCCCGTTGAATGGTATGATGCACTCTTGGATGAGGTACTAGACTTCTTCTTTGGATTGGGCCATCATCATCACTATCATTGTCTTGATTTATTTGAGAATCAATGATTTGATTATCTTGAATGTTTCCTTGATTATCTTCTTCTACTTGTGTTGGATTTTGATTTGCATGTGTTCTTGAGCCATGATCCCTTCTTGAAGTTGGAGTGTTGTCATAGGCATCGCTTGACCCATGATTTATACTAGGATCATGATTGATTTGCAGTGACTCATCATCATCTTCTTCAACGGGCTTGACTTCACCGGTTGCAAGCTTCTTATCACTTGATGAGACGGTTCTTCTTTTCCTACAATTTCAGCATTGACTTGCTCCTTTTGAGAGCCGTCGCTTTCATCAAAAGTCACGTCTACCGCAATTTCAATTTGACCGGTGGTCTTATTGAAAACGCGGTATCCATGTTCGTTAGTACCATAACCAAGTAGGAACCCTTCATCTACCTTAGGTGCAAACTTAGAGCTTTTGGATTTCTTATTAAGTATGAAACACTTGCATCCAAAAACCCTAAAGTAGTCCACCTTAGGTTTGTTACCGGTGAGTAGCTCGTAGGCGGTTTTCTTCCTTATTTTGTGAAGATATAGGCGATTGATGGCATGACATGCCGTGTTCACGGCTTCCGCCCAAAAATCCTTCTCCGGGGTCTTGTACTCATCCAACATTGCTCTTGCGGCTTCAATGAGTGTTCGGTTCTTCCTCTCCACAACACCATTTTGTTGCGGAGTGTATGGAACCGAGAACTCATGCTTGATGCCTTCATCATCAAGGTATTCTTCAATGTTGGTGTTCCTAAACTCCGTCCCGTTGTCACTTCTCACTTTCTTGATCTTCACATCAAACTCATTTTGAGCTCTCCTTGCAAACTTCTTGAAGATCCCTTGGGTTTCACCTTTATCTCTCAAAAAGAATACCCAAGTGAAACGAGAATAATCATCAACAATTACAAAACCATATTTGTTACCTCCAATGCTTATGTAAGCATTGGGTCCGAATAAGTCCATGTGGAGAAGCTCAAGTGGTCTTGTAGTTGTCACTATGTTCTTGACGGGATGTTTAGCTCCAACTTGTTTTCCGGCTTGACACGCACTGCAAATTCTATCTTTCTCAAAAGAGACATTTGTTAGTCCAAGGATGTGTTCACCTCTTTGAAGGTCGGCCAAGTTCCTCATGCCAACATGAGCTAGTCGGCGATGCCATAACCAGCCCATACTAGATTTTGCCACTAAACAAGTCTCGGACCCCACTTTACTAGTTGCAAAATCAACTAGATAAAGCTTGCCCTTTAGTTGACCCGCAAAAGCAATAGAGGAATCCGCCCTTCTAGAGACTTCCACACCCTTATCCGTAAAGAGACAATTGTATCCCATCTCACAAAGTTGCGAGACGGACAACAAATTGTATCCCAACGAATCCACAAGTAGAACATTAGAAATTGAATTATCATTTGAGATAGCAATTTTACCCAAACCAAGGATATCTCCTTTACTATTGTCACCAAAGACAATCCTTTCACATGAAGTTTGATTTGGTTGAAAGGAAGTGAACATATTCTTCTCTCCGGTCATATGATTTGTGCATCCACTATCAAGCACCCAACTTGATCCACCGGAGGAATAATCCCCGCAAAACAAATTTAAGCCTTTGTTTTAGGTCCCGAGATGGAACCTAGAGGATTAGTCACAAAAGGCTTGGGCACCCAAACACTCCTCAAGATTTGCCTCTTCTTGAGAGCGCCCACATATTTCACCACATTCTTGCCATCCTTGTCCCAACAACACATATAGTCACAAATGTGGCTACGTGAGATGGGCACTTGTTGCTTGGGCACCTCCACTTGCTTGTTCTTGTTGCTCTTCTTGTTGTTTGCTTGTGTGCTTGAGGGTGTGCTAACATTGTTCACCTTGTTGATAAGATCAACAAGTGGCACACTCTTGTTGAACTTCACACAAGCTACCCCATTGACTATGTTCCTTCCATTGGCCTTTCCATCATACCTATTGTAGCCAATGCCATCCTTGATCAAGGGGTGTCTTGATGCCTTGTACACATTTGCTTGTTGCTTTTCCTTACACTTGCAACCAACTTTAACAATAGAGTTCAACCTTTGAATCTCCTTGTCTTTCTTCTCTAGCTCAACAAGGTTAGTCGCACAAGCATTTATATCAACATTAAAGCATCTCTCACAGCCCTTACTAGATGAAGCTTTAGTTTCTTTGGAAGCGGTAGAGGTGCTTCTCCAAAGAGTCTCATAGTTTAGCTCAAGATTATCATATTTCTCTTTTAAGCTTGCGAAGCTTTCTTGAGCCAAACTAAGATCATGCTTTAGAGGAGCTAAAGAGTCATTGAGTGAAGAGTGTTCCTTGGTCAAGCATTCATATGAGTCCTTGACCATGGACAATTCTACACTCAACTTCTCAACCTTTTCCATTTCCAAGGTGAGGGACGCCTCAAGTCCTTGGGTCTTCTCCCTTTCCTCTAGGAGCAATTCCCCTTGCGACTCAATGCATGACTCACGCTCTTCTATTGTGTACAATAGCTTCAAGATTTTAGTTGCGGCCTTTTTACCATATTTCTTAATGATTTTGCTAGCATAGTTCTCATCATTTTCATCATCACTATCACAATCACTAGATGTATGAGTAGGAGAGTTAGGAGGCACCTTATCTCCCTTTGCCATGAGGCAGGTAGGAGTGTGATAGTTGTTGTCGGTGAGGTTGGCGAAGAGCGAAGGTGATGAAGAAATGTTGGTGAAGAGAAATGTCGATGTAGCAATGTCGGTGATGAGCGTTGAGGAAGAAGATGCTTCTTGTATAGCAATTGCTGCCACACTCTTCTCCTCATTTTCATTGTCATCTTCACTATCATCATCCGATTGCCATGCTTGACCTAAGTGTGCTTCACCTCCTTTCTTGTTCTTGTACTTCTTGTCACTTTTCTTGTTGAATCTAGACTTCTTGCCTTTGTTGGGACAATCCGCAACGAAATGATCAATATCACCACACTCATAGCAAAATCTCTTCTTGAAGGGCTTGCTTCCACCATTTCTTCTCATCTTGTCTTTCTTCATTCTAAGAAACTTCTTGAAGTTTCTCACTAGTAAAGCTTGCTCATCATCAAGATCATCATCATCACTGCTATCCGCACGCCGCAACGCCTTTGTTGTTGCTATAACTTGTGTCTTCATCTTGTGATGCCTTGAGTGCAATACTTTTTCTATGTCTCACTCTTTCTTTGGCTTCATCATCTAGCACTTCATGATGCAATAGCTTGGCAAGCATTTCCTGTGGTGTCATTGTGCTATAGTTGTCCTTCTCCATAATGAACGCAAAGAAGCATACTATTCTTTTCTCTATACACTCTACAAATCTTCCTAGCCGCTGCAAAGTCATCCCACCTTGTGTCTCCAAGTGCTCTAATTCTATTCACCAAGGTCATGAATCTATCATACATCTCTTGAGTGGTCTCTCCTTCCAATGTGAAGAAGTTTTCAATCTTTCCATGTAGAAGCTCAATGTTTCCCACTCTTACACTCTTGTCTCCTTCAAATGAGACTCTCAATGTCTCCCAAATTTGCTTGGCACTAACCAATCCATTAACCTTGTTGTTTTCTTTGCGGAGATAAGCATTGTAAGATCAAGGTTGCTGCCGTTGCATTGAGTTGAAAGTCCGCGGCATCTTCGGGTGTCCACTCATTAGGATCTTTAGTAACATCTACACCAACTTCAACCACTTCCCAACATCTTGCGGCAATAAGATGCAACTTCATCCTATGTGCCCAATCAACATATCTCACTCCATCAAATTGAGGTGGCTTGCCGGGATTGACTATTGGCATGTTTGGATTGGTTCCCTTGCTTGATGACCCATAGTCAAAACCGGTTCTTGCATATGCTTTTGGTGTCTTGTCACCGCCTTCATTGGTTGACTCGGCACTTTTCTTGTCTAGTACTTCCTTCATCTTGTCAAGTTGCTCTTGCATCTTGTCTAATTGCTCCTTTTGCTGTACTTGGAGCTTCTCGGCGAGTTGAGCGGTGATTTGCTCAACTAGAGTCTTCATGGTGTCCGCATCCATCTTGGCCAAAGTTACTCCTCACGCGGTAAAGCGTCAATCCGAGGGACCACGGCTCTGATACCAATTGAAAGGACCTAATTGGCCTAGAGGGGGGGTGAATAGGCCTCTTTTGAAATCCTGAAATTCACAAACTCAAATGCGGAAGTTAAATACTCACCGGAAGTTCCGGTGGTTTGGAATAGAAGTTCCGGTGTGAAACCAAAACTTCTATTGCAAACCAACTAGAACTTCGGGTGTCCTAAAGCTAGGTAATCAAAGTGAATGAGTTGTGATTTCAACTACTCAAGTTACTACACCCTTCTAGATGATGTATATGATGGAATCAATCTTTTAGACCTTCGAAGACCACCTTCTTGCTTAGAGTACTTCCTATGACAAAATATACAATAGAACAAACAAGAAGTACAATAACAAGGGTAGTCGAAGCTACCACCACAACAAGCACGCGGGACAAACGATTTATCCCGAGGTTCGGCTTTCTCCACAAAGGAGTGCCTACGTCCTCGTTGTTGAGGTGGCCACAAAGGCCCGACCACTAAGGTCACCTCCCTCAAGCAACCACAAAGGAAAGCTTGAGATATCCACTAAGATGAAGGGTAATACAAACGCTTCGGGGTGCCCTCACAAGTAAATCAACACGGGCAACCACGAAGAACGCCTAGCCGGCTAGGGTTCCAAGAACCCAAGAGTAATAAACACAAAACCAACCGGCGAGACGACGAAACCAAGTGCTCAAGTCGAAGATCGATGCTCCCGCTCTCAAATCTCACATCCCTAGCTCAAACAATCGAGGATTGAAGCTTGGAGGCAAGGGGAGAGAGAGTATGGGTGAGTCAACGCTTTGGGGAGGTCGAGTGAACAGTGAATGAGTGTAATGCCTGGCGTAACCATTAGAAACGGAGCTCAAAAGTATTTATACTTCGGCCTCCGAAGGCCTACCGGAAGTTCTGGTGGAGCCCCACCGGAAGTTCCGGTCAAGGTGGATCCGACCGCTGGCTGAATCGGGCGAGACTTCGGTTGGACCGGAAGTTCCGGTCCACGGCCGAACTTCCGGGCCGCCAGGCTGGAGGGCGTCGCGTGCAAGAGATGGCTTCCGGTCTCGACCGAGCCTCCGCTACCAGCGGAACTTCCGGTACAGGGACCGGAACTTCCGCCAGCCGAAGCCCGCCTACCGTCGCGTTGCGGGGATCGCTTCCCGTCTCTGACCGAGCCTCCGTTCCGGCGGAACTTCCTCCGTCGAGAGCGGAACTTCCGCCAGACAAAAGCCCAAAGCAGCCGCCGCGCGGCGAGGAAGGGCTTCCTGGTCGCCGACCGGGACTTCCGGTCCCAGCGGAAGCTCCGCTGGGAGACCTGGACTTCCGGTCAAACCTGCAGAAAAAGCACAGGCCTTCTATGTGCGCGAGTGAACCGGTCTCTCTCAAGCTATTCTAAAGCATCGACATGAGCACCTTTGTTCCCCATCTAGCGAGCTAATTTTGTATCCCTCTTGATAGTACGGCATCTCCTACGACTCAATTCAAAATAAAATGAGAGAGAAACACTTGAGTCGAATCGCCGTTTGTCCATGAAATTTAGGGTGCTATCGTTCACCAAATTCTTTTCGTTTAAATCCACCAATGGACTAGCACCTGTAAATATCACTTGATGAACATGTTAGTCGCTAATTTGATTGTCATTAATTATCCAAAACCCACACCGGGGGCGAATGCACTAACACATTCCAACAACGGTCTGAAATACAAAAGCAACCTCAGAGGTTACTACCTCAAGTATTTGAATTTCATGGAATATAAAGTTTAGAGAGTAATGGGCCATTATTATTTTTACAACATATATACAAACCATCTCAGAGGATTTTCTGATAAGTAATGGGCCATTTTTACAATATATCTTGAGCCTTATTTGCAAATGAATTATTTTGGAACGAATAACAAGCTTGTGTCTGATAGGTGATGGATGGATATGTGCGTGATGAACTGATGATGAAGCTGATCACGTAGGAGCAGTAAGTACTCCTAGCGACATGTTTTGCGTAACAAAAAGATGATTGAGGCCTTGTTTAGGTCCATGCAACTTTCAATAAAAGTTGCAAGTTTTTTCACTCTCTCTCAATCACATCAATTTCTACCCATATATATGGAGCATTAAATGTTAGTGAAAAAATAACTAATTACACAGTTTTGTTGTAAATCACAAGACGAATCTTTTAATCCTAGTTGGACCACGATTAGACAATATTTGCCAAATACAAACGAAATGCTACAGTTATAACTTTTCCAACATTTACGAACTAAACGAGGCCTGAATGGATAATGACGATGACAGGAGCATGGCGCGATGCTGCCGTCTGGCGGCAGTGCATGCAGTAATTGGGCGGCAGGGCCGGCCGGCAGGTTGCACATGAGCGCGGTGGCAGCATGCATGAGCATGAGGGCGTCCCGACGTCCACTCCGGACAAAAGAGGCGGCGGCGGCGTCGTCCTCACCCTCGTCGTCTCGCTCTATCGTCGTCTCCGTGGACTGTAGGGCGAGCTGGCGTACGCACGGGTCCCGGCCGGCCGGCCGGAATTCTAATCTGACGAGCAGCTGAGTAGGCAGGCAGTCGAGGGAGTCGGCTTGACGGACCGGGCGGGCACGGCAGCCGTCAATGACGGCATGGTTGTAGTACTATGCACGGCAATGGCGTGTTCTCCCTGCTCATCGATCGGCCTACAGTATCGTTGACGTTGAAGATGGAACTGGAAACTTGCTTGCATCCGTACTACTCCTAGCTAGGAGGAGCTAGCAGTGCGTCGACTTCATCGATGGGGGTGTCAGGCTGTCGGTAAGAACTCCGACCGAGACGCCGACACCCATTCATGTCAATGCGTCCTCGTCTCGACTGGCTCCCCGTCGGTAGTCACTCTCCATGACTGCGACGACTTGGACTTTGCAGACTTGCACCCGCGGGGTGGCACACGCCACCATTTTCCTTGCCAAAATTCCACTCGTGGGTCTCTTAAAAGATTGTTATTTTAGATATTCGTGTCATAAATTTAATTTAATTTATAAAAAATATATGTAATATTTATATCTTTAGATAATTTTGTTAAAAAACTAGATCTAAAGATTATTCTAGTGATACTAATTAAGATACTATATTTGTTATTTATTAAAATTGTCGGCAGTTATTTCTCGGAAAGTGCAAGCGACAATCTTTTTAGAAACAGAGGGATCGTATGACGGTAGGATTCCAGAACTTGAAACTACATTCTACAGGTATTCACTTTTCGGGATTTTAAAATAGACATTTGGGACCCTAATGACCTCAAATGAAAAAGCAATTAACTATAAAATTAAAATTCTCATTTTTTTTCTCTCATTTCACTACCCAAGGTCATCTGATAGATTTTGAATTTTAAGTTATGAGAAATTGAGCTATACCTTTAGGATCTCAAATGACTATAAATGAAAAAGTCATCGACTACGAAGTTGCTGCTCTCATCAAGATCTACAATTTTGGTCTTTGGTCGATTTTCCATCTGAGGTCGTTCAAAAAAAATTGAATTTGAAATTATTATAACTTCAAATACATTTCGAGACTATAAATAATTTCTAATGAAAAGGTTGCCAACCATAAAGTTGTGGGCTTATGTCACTCATCGAAATCTATGACTTTGTTTCTTATCATTTTTTCATTTGAGATCATTTATACAATTTGGAAAAAAAAAAAATTTCAAAATATAAAAAAATTCAAATATAATTTTGGGACTATAAATGATTTGAAATGGAAGATCGTTAACTATGAAAAAGTCTACAACTTTGATATAAACTTAGTTAAAAAGCTATAAATTTTATTATATTGCAGCACATGATAACCTGAAGTATTGGTGAAGTGGTTTTCACCGCTCGCTCGCGATGAAAATGGATCGCCCATCACCGCAAGCGGTGGTAACGCGAACCGATCGGCAGTGATAGGTTATCACCGTCCGTTTGTCTTCGGTGCTCGCCGGTGATAGTTTGCCCCCTCTTCACCGCTGAAGTCAGAGTCCTCACGAATCACAACGAGAATGGAACAAGGAAGGAAGAGGGTAAACCACGTCAATGGATTACATGCATATCATGTTCGTTCCCAGCAACAAAAAGCTCCATCGATCAAGCTAGTACTATAGTAGCAAACCAGACTGATGATTATTGTAATGAATCAATTAATCAATCACGTTGCTTGTCGATCCCATCGAGCTCACAAATAACCTACAAGCAAGCAAGCAGGAAGCATGGAGACGCCTCGCCACCTACTCCTCCTGGAAGATACGGCCATCATCCCACGATTCTAAGCTCGGGAACCAGCCGGCGCCGCCGGCGCTACCACCGTTGCTGCAACTGTGCTTCTCTCCTCCTCCTCCTCCTCCTCGTACGCCGCCGCTACCACAGGCCTCCTCCTCCGCCTGCAACGCGGCACCCGGGCCCCTGACCACCACCGCGGAGCCGTGGCAGCCGGATGAACCAGGCCGCGCGAGCGTCGCTCCGCTCCCGGCCCCGCGCGCCGCGGCGCCGAGCAGGAACGCCGACGTGTCCAGCGTCGGCAGCAGCGTCGTCGTCGTCGCCGTCGTCGTCAGGGGCAGCGCGGGAGGGCGGTGCCGGGCAGCAGAGGAACTCCGCCGCGGCCTGGTGCACCGCGTCGGCGGCGCCCGTGACCTGGTGCACCATGCGCCGGAAGCTGGCGGCGTCGGCGCTGATGTACGTGGTCGGCAGCTTCCGCGACGGCCGCGGACGTCGCCGCTGCTTGCCCGCGCCCCGGGACGCCGGACGCAGGCGCTGCGGGGTCGGGGTCGTCGGGGACGGCGTAGCGAGGCCATGGTCGTACAGGACCTGGTGCTGCTGCTGCTGCTGGTTGGGTACGAATAGGACTGGGTGACAGGACGGCGGCGGCGGCGGCGAGATGGAGGAGGAGTGGGCAGATCCGGCCATGTGCGTGGCGGCGGCGGCCATGAGCATCCTGAAGGCAGAGCAGAGCCGAGTCCCGGTGGTTCCGTGGTTTATACTACGGGGACAGCCGGACAAGGGCGTGCTCACACTGACATGACATGCTCGGAGTGACGACCTACAAAATCCGTGGGCAGCCCCATGCGGGCCCACAACCATAATAACATTACTATTTCTTCCGAGTGCAAAAAAATGGATAACATTGTAGTAATGCAAATAATAATACCAGTTGCGTGCAACTGAAATGAAACCAAATTAAATAAATGGAAAAACAGCTTACTACTAGTAGTGTGACGACAGCACTCCATGCGCGAGTGCTGAGGTCCGGTGAAATATTGTCGCGACCGTATGCACTGCACTGCGCACATACAGCATGAATGGCCTGCACAACCCGTGCCCAGTTTCAAACTATAAAAAGCTGAAATAAAAAGGTACGAAATGGGTGATTTGGTGATGACGGAAGCATGGCGTTCGCCGCTGGGCGTGCGGGTCGCGGTAGCGTTGGACGCGTGCCTGCAGGCCACCAGCCGCTAGCGTTGGTCCCGTCCCGGCCGGAATTGGCAGCCGATCACCGGCGGACCGGACGCCGGACGGAGCCAAAGCCAATGGCGTCCGTGCTGTTCCCCTGCTGCTGCCCGTGAGGCCGAGAGCCGGCCTAGAAGGAGCAGACGCTAGCGGCTGTCGGTACGAACTCCGACCATAGACCCCGCCCGGCCACTGTGACTGACTGACTGACTGCGACGACTTGGACTTGATGCATTGTAGAGAAAAAACTCTCTTTTTTTTTTGCCTTATTTAGATTTTAATTTTTTTTACTCTTTCTCCATCATATCAAGTTTTTACCCACGTACATAGAGCATTAATATAGGTAAAAAAATAACTAATTATATAGTTTAGTTGTAAATCACGAGACGAATCTATTGAGCCTAGTTAGTCTATAATTAAACAATATTTACCATATATAAATGAAACGTGCTACAGTTACAAAGTTATAATTTTTTATTTTTTTTACACAATCTAAACCTACTCCCTTCGTCCCATAGAGTATGTCGTCGAGGGGGACACGGTTTTCCAACGACAAAGTCTATAGGACAGAGAAGTAGAAAAGTACAGTGCATTGAGTGCCGTGGGCCGCTATTTTTGACCGCTGTGCTTCCATCTCAGCCTCTATTTTTTTTGTCAATAATATTAATTATTGCAGCCACCCATTCGAAAGTTGACTACTAGTACTCTACTAGTCAGTGGATGAGGCCGTCATTCGTACGTGGTAACAGCTGTGCTACTACTCAGTACTCTCGTGTACTACACGTGGAAAACAATGTTAGTAGTAGTACGTTCATATTCATACAAGGGCCGAAATAATTACCGACCCCTCCTCAGTCAGACAAAACACGTTCCGTCAAGATTGACTAGATTAATAGGAAATACGTACTATATTTTTATTTTTAAATAAATTTACTATAAAAATAGACTCGACTATCTATCTAATAATAATATTAATTACGCACCATAAGTATTAATATTTTTATTTAATACAAAATCATCACCACAACTACTTCTCGACAACTGAGAGAATAATAGTTATGTTATTCAGGGACGGAGGAAATCTAGGGAGTGGTTTGTGAACCTGCCAACCCACCTACTGAAAACTGACGCCATGGATTGCTCACTCTGTCACTGTCACATCACATAACACACGCCTCGCTTAATTGTGTGCTTAAAACTTCCGGCTGTCCCTGTCCAATTAGCAGCTTCTCCGGCTACTACTTCCAGTCCGTCCTTCCAGGCTCCAGCTTCGTCAGCTCTTTTCAACGTACCGTAGGGTCTAAGCAGCTATCATTATCGATCTGCTACAGTACTAGTACAAATGACAACTCATCTTTCTGCCGTGAACAAATATTTCTCTCATAATAAAAACAGTTGTTTGAGACAGCCTGAGAGTCGTCCTCAACGGTGACATTCGTGAATGGAACATGGCTCTTTTTGCAACAAAGTTGTTAATTATAAGCTAGTCCTAGCCGATAACAAATGGATCTTGTTCTTTTCACCTGCATAAACAAAGTACTCCAGAGTGAAGCCAACCAATTCGATTATACTATATATAAATAAATTCCATTCCCAGCAACAAGCTCGATGGATATATTATAGCGGGAAGAAGATGCATGGACTATTGGACTCCTATAGTCTAGAAGAGAGCGTTATCCTCATCCCACGACTCCAGGCTCGGGAACTCGCCGCCGCCACCACGGGCCTCCGCGTTCACCTGCAACGCCGCCGCACCGGGATCCACCGCCGCCGCCGCGGAGCTGTGGTAGCAGCAGGACACGCCAGGCCGCGCGGGCGCCGGTCCGCCCCCGCCCCCGCCTGCCGCGCCGAGCATCAGGAACGCCGACGTGTCGAGCGTCGGCAGCAGCGTCTCCGTCGTCGTCGTCGTCGTCGTCAGGCCAGCGCCGCGGAGGGGGCCGCCGTCGCCGACACCGGGCGGCAGATGACCCCGGCGCGGCGGGGCCTGGCAGCATCAGCAGCGCGTCGTCGGCGCCTGTGACCTGGTGCACCATGCGCCGGAAGCTAGCTGCGTCAGCGCTGATGTACGTGGTCGGCAGCTTCCGCGACGGCCGCGGCCGCCGCCGCTGCTTGCCCGCGCGCCGGGACGCGGGGAGGAGGTGGCTGTGGCGCGGCGGGGGAGCGGTCGCGGCCGCCGCGGGCGTCGTCGGGGACGGGGACGGCGTGGCGAGGTCCGGGTCGTACAGGACCTGGTGCTGCTGCTGGTGACTGATGGGTACCAGTACGACTGGGTGCCAGGACGGCGCCGGCGGCGAGATGGAGGAGGAGGGGCAGACCCGCCCATGCGCGGGGCAGCGGCGGCGGCGGCCATGAGCGTCCCGCCTGCAAGATGAGCCGAGCCCGGGTAGAGCAGAGCAGAGTAGAGCAGGCGCGCGGGAGCCAGGGGAAGACGAGGGCGGGCAGTTGTGTGGTTTATATCGGGGCGAGCTCATGCACAGATCACACTGACATGACAGTGACACGTTCTTTGGGGTGAATTGACCTTCAAGAGATACAAAAATCCAACCATAATCCGACCGGACACGCAACAAGAAAAAACGACAAGCGTCTGGATGGATAATAGTAACATGCAGCGCGGGGCATCCTGGAAATTAAATTTAGGTGACAGCGTGTCAAACTCTAACCAGAGGCCTAATAATAAACTTTAGATACGACGAGTAGTACAGAAAAAAAAAGAAGATAACAGTGTAAATACTAATCTTTTTGAAATAAATAGCGTACGTACAGACGCTCACATGTATGTATATACGTATACTAACTGCTACAAACACACAGTATACGACTACACGTCCTCTATCCTTTTGAGCACCTATTCCAGTTCATTTGAAAAAGACTTGCCTTAGTTAAAAAAAAAAGGGTCTTGCCTCTACGGTGTGTGTGAAATGGTTTGGGACAAGTTGGACCTTTTGGCTGGGGTCAACAGCTTTTGCGGCTTGCTTGACGTGCTCTACATGTCAGACTGTACTCACAGGCACAGGTAACCTGACTTTTGCATTGACTAATGACTCTGACTCTCTGAGTAGCACGTTAGCTGCTACAGTAACAGTAGTGTGCCTGCCTGCCATCTACACAGTATCTTGAAAATAATCGTACGTGCCATGGCATGGTCAAAAGCACACGTATTCTAAACATGACACACACACACACACACACACAGATAACATGTGCGCCGTCCATCCCATCTCGTCTCATTATGCGGTGCATTTTGATTAATTAATTATACAATATATTGATTGACTTTGCTTTTATCTGGTTTGCAAGTGTAGTAGAGCTAAGTTAAAAGCAGTTCAAGATAAAGAAATGGTCGAGTAGCCTTTTTTTTTTTTTTCCTTTTTGCTTCGTCCGTATTTAGTTACTCCCTGAGTAGCCTACACATACACATACACACACAAACACAGCTGCGGGCCAATTTTTGCCTTCAAAGTTCAAACCTTGAAAAACAACGTTGTGAGAGAGCTGTTATAAAAAAAAAAAGTTGTCAGATAGCAATACAAGGCCTCCGATGTCCGTGTGCTTGAGTTGTGCCCAGCCCAAGTTAAGCAAAGACTCCAGCCCAAGTAAGACAATGGGCCCTAAGGCCGCTTTCGACGGGAACAAGATGGATATGGACCCCACGGCCCCACCAGGCCCATCAACGACGTCGACTCCCCCAAAGGCCGAGACAAGCCGAACCAAAACGCCGCCACTCGCCGGAGAAGGAAGCGAAGCGATGGCGCATCACCTGCTCCTGCTCCCCAACCCCACCGGAGCGCTGCCAAACCCTACGACAAGGCCACGAGCCCCTGCCCCCGGCACATGCCGTGTTCGCGCGTTCCCCCGACCCCTCAATCCGCCTCATTTGGTTTTGGCTGCGGTTACACCTCGCGCCCAAGATGGCGAAACTCATTCCGATCGTCAGGCCGTAGGTAACCGCGCTGAATATAACTCTCGATTTCGTCTGAGCCAACAAGAGACCGGCCAAGCCGAAATACCCTAGACACGTTAGCAGGTGGGGGCGAAGTTCCAACCGATTCGGTATCCACAGTCTTCGCCGTTTCATCAGTACCCTCGGAATAATTTTCGCCAGAAGAGCCACTTGCAGGCATCTAAACAAGCCAAGAGTAGAGCTAAAGCAAGGGGAACCAAGTAGAATACAAAATAGAAGCGAATATAGAGCGTCACGCACGCAAAGAAAGGCGACCTGAAATTAGAAGACAATGCAAGAGCGAAATTAAAAGATGGGACAAACCTCGTCGGAAGGGCGAATGCAACCAAAAACAGCTAGGAGAGGCGAAAGCGTCGATCGCAGCTGAGACAGCTCCAGGAGAAGGCAGAAGCAAATGAAAGGGACAGCGGCCAGTCGCCCTCAGCACCGGCCTTTTTACAGGCAGCATGGGTGCGGTTTTCAAGAAAGTCGAACCGGCGCCCACGCAGCGGTCGTACCGGCGTCGTTCCCGAGAACACCGATCCGACTTCAAAAAAAATTCAGTAAAGTCAAGTGCATATTCCAAATAAGAAGCTAACAGACCAATCAAAGACGAAATTAACGGTACCCCGCATGACACTTTCGCCTCTCCAAGGGGTGGCGCCTTTCCCGGGTAGGCCCGCCTTCCCGTGCGAAGCGCCGAGAGGGCGGCCCAAGGGGCTATTGTTGGGGGAGGAAGGATACCGTCGCCTCCCCCGATGGAGCCACCCCAACGGAGAGGCGAAACACACCTACCGTAGGCGAATATGTTGCGCACCGACGAATGTCGTGCACTAGCAGGCGACGACTCCGGGCGTCGAACACCCATCGAGGAACTAGGCGGATGTCGTTTCGCCTCGGCGAAACGGTTGCCGATCGCCAAGCGCAAAGCGACCGCTCGAGCAAACCGTGGCGCGAGACAACATTCGCCCGCCAGAGGCTGGCTGAAACCTTCGCGGCGAGGGTATTTTCGTCACTGCTAACGGATAAGTAATGCAGGGCGGGCAGATCCGCGCATGAGTGAATGTCCCAAAACATCTTCGCTTCGCAGCTCGACTTGTTTCTTGGTTGCAGGAAAGGAGGGCCCACTTTCAGGGACATCGGGTGGCGGTGAAGCCTGGTAGGTACTATCTAGGGGAGGTGTTACCTGAGGAAGGTCGGAGAGGACAAAGTACGGAAGTACCCTTGGAGGTACAAGGTCGAAGCATCAATTCCCGGCGGAAACCCTAGGGTTATTTTCGAGATCGTACATGTCGCCGTGCACACTATAAATAGGGCCAGAGGGGGGCGTGGCTGAGGGGGGATTTTTTGGGTCGGCCCAGAGCACTTTGGCCTGCCGCCCAGAATCCAAATTCATTTGTAACATTCGCCACTTGTACTTTATACCGAGCAAATATATTGGTGCAAACCAACATTATGGACACTCTTTCTTCTGTAAACTGGGAGCCTTACTCCCTCCTCACAGCGCGTTGCTGTTGAATATAGTTTGTCTGTTATCAAAAAAAAAAAAAAGAGGAGCACCCTTTAAGTCTTGGAAAGACGAGTGCTTGGAATCAGTATTTTGAGGCACTAGCCATATAGGCACCTTGTGATGCTATTCATTTTTTAGATCAAGGAATAATAATCCGGTCTCTGCATCCACGAGGTTTTAGAGCTATTGATATGGCGATCGTTGTTGTTTTTTATGATGTATTCTTGTTAACATTTTCCATGTATAATTTGATCATAGCAAAAATCAAGTGGATCTGGATAATGCAGTTGGTTCAAGAAACCTTTGGGCCAACTATTGCGGATATGCTGTTGGGTTCGTTGCATGTATGAACAGCTTTGCCCTCATTTTATTGCTCTTTTATTGATAACTGATGATGTCTTGAATTTTTCTTTCATACAGTACTCAGAGATGATGTTGCTGCAGGGATTTGTTTGATGTTTTGGCTATATATTTGTAGCATATCTATATGGAATCTCTAAAGATTGAAAATAGCAATCTCACTTGCTATCGAAACAAAATTAGTTCACTCCTATTGTGATAGTGGTAGCTTACATTAAAATCTCCTATCAAGTCGAGCGGTCGAGCCCTCTGTCCATCCCGTTGCAATGCACAAGCATTAACCTAGGGTTTCGGCCAGTACTTCAAATTTGGTAGAATTAACTTTGGATTCAATACGGCCCCATAGCGTTAGCATGGGCAAATATACTATGAGGTAGGGTTTAGGTTGATATTTAATTTTGCAGTATTATCTTATCGTGCGATCCGTATGTTTTCAGTATAAAGGTTTAAGCTGTTCTATAACAATGCACGGGCATGCTATTTAGTCAGTACTCAATTCTAGGAAGCGGCATATCCTATTTCACATGTGCACCTAGGACGTCATGCCGGCATCAGGCCCCATCACCTCATCCGCTCATCACCAGTGGCAGTGACGTTAGTGGCCAAGCTTAAGGGCAGAACACTTGCACGCAGGCATCCATCATATCAAAAGCTCTCTCATCTTCAGATTCAAGTCGACTTCATATTTCATACCGCGCCAAGCAGCGCTCACTGCTCGTGGTCTGGATCCTGGTCATCGTCACTGTAGAATTTGCGCAACTACATAGGCTCTACACGACACAACAGACAAAAAAAAAATGTTCCAATCAGAGAAAAATTATGCTCTACGAAAACAGTGATTGATACTGCTTGGACTACCTGGCCCATATCCATTCGTTTATTAATTTCATTTCATCCGACGTCCGTCCAGCCTCTCCGTTGTGGCCACCTGCCAGCGACCTGGCAGGTCGTTTTCTCATCCAAGAAGATGAGAACGGAAAAGGAAACCAGACCGAAATGCTTGTCCGCTATGGAGTCTGCCTCGACATCTTTTGTTTGCTCCCCTGATGCTTCCGGTTCACTTGACTCTCTCGCTTGGAAGTTGGGACGCTGCCCAGAGAAGAAAGAGCATCCAGCTTCACTTGTGCATCAGGAACAAGGGGCGTGATTGGCTGGGGGAAGCAGCCCCAACCTGGCTGTCCTATCGGATGCAGGTGTACACTGTTTGGTTGGGTGCGCGGTGCATTTCAGATGCAAAGGCATCCCCACCGCCTGCCTGGAAACGACTTTCCATTTCGTTCCTGGCGAACCAAGGGCTTCGGTGCTGCAGCTCGCGCATGCGCGTGGCCCTTCTCCAGCCTTGCAAATGTTCCCATCCAGCCAGAACACAAGCAACCAAACAGAAGCTCAGTGACGCACTTGAACCAAACAATGACGACAGCACGGACGCCCTTGTCCTGGCTCTGGTGCCCAGTCTGGATGGCGCACGTACCTGAACCAATCACGCCCAAAAAGATTATTAGCAGCCCTGCGCTGACGTGCACCACGCTACCAGCATCAGCAGTGACGCCGGTGGTGACTCAGCTTCACACTTCACTCCCCGCTTCCAGCACTTTGCTCGCCTCTCTATATAACCACGTATCCGGACCTCTGGATTCTCGTGCCAAGAAAGTGTTGTTCTTGATTGATCCACCATTTTCAGAGCAAGCTAGCACAGCCATTCCGTTTCTTCCACTGCAGCCGTCAGAAGCAGATCGAGGCCGCGCCGCCGTTGCAACTTGCAAGCATGCAGCCGGTGGAGGCCGCCGAGGACGTCGTCGTCATCGTCGGCGCCGGACTGGCTGGCCTCGCGGCGGCTCTCGGACTACACAGGTACGGTGTCGGTATACACACACAAAGACACGTAGCCTTGCTCGATCTGCTGCAAAATTAAAATTGACCGTCCTGGGTTTGGGATTATGGCCATGCACATCACATGGTAGGAAAGGGGTGAGGAGCCTGGTGCTGGAGTCGTCGCCGTCGCTGCGGGCGTCGGGGTTCGCCTTCTCCACGTGGAAGAACGCCTTCCGGGCGCTGGACGCACTCGGGGTGGGCGACAAGATCAGGAGGCAGCACCTGCAGGCGCACACGTAGTACTTTCGTTTCCTAGCTATACGTACTGTATATTCTGTTCCCGATCCCGTCTCCAATTTCTTCAGTATTATGTTTTCAGGCTACGTGTCATGGTTTCTTCTACCGGAGATATCGCACAGGAACTGGACCTCACGCAGCAGGGGAAACGGTGAGACCAAAAAAAAAAAAAAAAACTGACCCCCCCTGAATCTACCCGTACCTGCTGGCTCGATCGATGCGCTCGCATGAATGAACATCGTCGTCGCTGTCTGTCTGTCTGTCTGTCTGACGCAGAGGGCCAAATGAAATCCGTTGCGTTAGGCGGGACCTGCTGCTGCAGGCTCTGGAGGAGGAGCTACCAAGAGGCACCATCCGCTACTCCTCCAGGATCGTGTCCATCGAGGAGGAGGACTGCGGCGTCAAGGTCCTGCAGCTAGCTGATGGTTCAGTCATCAGAGCAAAGGTACAAGGCGTTTCTTTTCCCCTAATTAAGCAGCACCTCCAGCTCGTAGCTGCTTGCAGCGCCACAGTGCGTTACTCTGCTGCATCTATCTGCAGGTGCTCGTCGGGTGCGACGGGATCAACTCGGTGGTGGCCAAATGGCTCGGCCTCGCCACGCCGTCCTACACGGGGCGCTCGGCGACGAGAGGCTTCGCGCATTACCCGGACGGCCACGGCTTCGAGCCCGAGTTCCTGCAGCTCACTGGCCACGGCTTCCGCTCCGGCATGCTGCCCTGCAACGAGAACGACATCTACTGGTTCTTCACCTGGACTCCTTCCGAGAACGGTTAGCGACGGCGACGATATGGCCATTGCTCACGTCAAAGCTGTAGTATAAGCAGAGCTAGAGGAGCAGCTACTAACCTTGTTTCGCCTCGATTTCGTGCTGTTCGTTCAGACAAGGGCGTGGACGAGAGCGCGGCGAAGATGAAGCAGTTCGTGCTGGCCAAGCTCCGGGGCTCCAAGGTGCCCGCGGAGGTGCTGGCGGTGATCGACAGGAGCGAGATGAGCGACGTCCTCGTAGCGCCGCTGCGGTTCCGGTCGCCGCTCTCGCTTGCCACCGCGAGCATCGCCAGAGGCAACGTGTGTGGGCCGGCGACGCGCTGCACCCGATGACGCCGGACCTCGGCCAGGGCGCCTGCTCGGCGCTGGAGGACGTCGTCGTCCCAGCCCGATGCCTCGGCGACGCCCTGCTGCTGCCTGCTGACAGTGGCAAGGGCAAGGAAGAGCGGATCGAGGCGGCCTTGCGCGAGTACGCCTGGATCAGGCGGTGGAGAGGGCGTCGAGCTCGTCGCGACCTCGTACGCCGTGGGCTTCATCCAGCAGAGTGACGGCGCCGTCGTCAGCTTCCTGCGGGACAGGTTCCTGTCGGGAGTGCTCGCACGAAGGCTTCTCAAAATGGCGGACTACGACTGTGGCACGCTCGATAATTGAACGCCCTTAGCCCTTGTTTGATACAATCTACATGTGTTGATGTGGATTGAGGTGGACAATAGTTTAACCACAATCCACTCTAACAGATATGAATTATAAGATGAATGCGAGTACATCCAAATAAATACTTACTAGCTACTACCTTCATACATATGCAACTACCGTTATGTGGGTAGTAGCAAATTGTAGTGTCTCCTGTCCATAGAAGCTACCATTATGTGGTAGTAGCAGACTGTAGTGTCTAGATGTTGTGGTTGTTGCAGGAATAAGCCTACCGTTATGTGCTAATAGTAGCAATAGCAAACTGTACTGCAATATCATCGCCTCTGTTGCGACTACACTACTACAGTCACACTCTTTGGGCTGTGACACGGATGCCATGCTTCGGCGTGGCACATTGTTGTAACTCTACCATTGTTCTAAACACTTCTCTTATGGCAACACGATATCCCACCGATCGAGATAACTTTTGATTTGGTGAAAGCTTTTATCCACAGATCGTCATTCAACCACAAGTAGAAAAGAAGTGTTGTGGTCTTATGCCTCCTGGACTTATTTTCCTGCCTCCCCCAAAAGCATCATTGTGGATGGATTGTGACTGGTTGTAACTTAACCTCCCAAAAATCAGACCTGTCAACCACCGCCTTTTCCAATTTAATGTGATCCTGATTGATCTCAAAGATACCCTTTTGTTTACAAGATCTCTAAAAAGCAAAGGGTGGATCTGATAAAAATTATTGTCCTTCTGAGTTTTATATTCTTTCATGGCTCCTAGCACTATGAAGTCACTGTCAGAGTGAGTGGTTTTGAAGTTGATCTTCTGGCAGCGTTTAAATTTTCTAAACATTTTCAGAATTAATAACTCATTGTTCCCGGTTGATTCATGTTATCTTTCTTTTGTTTGTGAAGGATTCATGTTATCATTATTACACTACTATAGAACTGGGCTGTAGTCCTGGTGCTCAAGGGCCTTTTTAGTCCCGGCTGCGGAGCCGGGACTAAGGTTTCGGGACTAAATGTCCCACCTTTAGTCCCGGTTCCGCGGCCGGGACTAAAAGTCCATTTTTAGTCCCAGTTGGTAACACCAACCGGGACTAAAGGGTGTGCCAGGGTGCGCCACACTGCGCCCCTTTTAGTCCCGGTTGGTGTTACCAACCCGACTAAAGAGTTTTTTTTTTTTTTTTTTTCCTTTTCTTTTTTCCTTTTCTTTTCTTTTGGTTTTCCCTTTCTGGTTTACAATTGTATTATTATTATTTTTTCGAATGCGTATTGCTTTCAAGCTTGTTTATGTAGACGCCAAGACCTATAATTTATAATTTAGATCATTACATATAAATAAATTACATAATACTATTTATATATTATACATATCTATAGATCTATGATATAAAAATTTACATGTCTCCGTCACGGATAAAGTATTTACAACTTAATTGTTCTCCGCCACTCAAGCATCATACAAATGATCATCTTGGTTTGGTTTGAGTGGCTCGTCGGGGTTGAAGAAGTACTACATTTGGCGGATTTAGGACTTGGTCGTTAAGAAATCTCACGATTGTCTCCTCGAATTCCTTTTAGGCGGACTTCAGTCAACACCTTCTCCCTCAACCATGTCTCCTATAGTAATCATTAAAGAAAAAAGTTTTAGGTATGTATAAGATTTATTAAATAGCAACAAATAATTGAAATGAACTTATTATATATACATGTTACATACTTTTGCGTGCTCAAGATTTGATCTTTTTCATAGACATTTAGAAATTCAAGACATAGTATCCGCATAAATTTTTGCCCTGTGGCTGCCGTAGAACCCATTGATGTAGGATAGGCTTCGAAAGTGGCGCTTTTAAATCTGGGCGGTGTTTCTGCACGAACCAAACCCAAACCCTAGCAATAAAACGATCATTATTAATTATCTATTACAGAGTTAAAGAGCTGAAAGTAATATTTAGAGATCGAAGTTACCCTTGGATAATATCTATCATTTCTTGGTAATCTTCCAGTGGTTTTCTCAACGAGTCATAGATTATCAAATGAGATTGCCAGAGATCAATCACAATTAGTATCCAATGAAAGCTGCATTTGTGTGTAGGCAAAATAATTATTTATCTTCACACTGATCTCATCAATTGGGTTAATAGAATGTACGTACACACGATAATGATACTTACTTAAAGTTATAGGGAAAGAGTATATATCTTTTATCCTTTTGATTGATCAAGTACCTCCGTAGATTTCTCTCCGTTTGAACTCTCCATATGGCATACGAAGTCTTGGGGTCTTTGAATACAACATAAGGATCTACAAATCTAACCTCCTTATCATTTCTAGCTCGAGGTCCCTCATCATGTTTCTGCATATGTATAGCCGGTTTTACGTAATTAGTTATACATATACATGATAAGTTACAGTGACATTATTAAAAGAAAGAATCACTTACGCACGAAGCGGTGATTAGAGCTTTGTCCGTAGCGTCCATGTGGCATAGCTGGTGTAGCTCATTAAATTGAACATAAATAACATCATCAACTGACCGGGGGGGCTAATGTTGACTCCAGGCTCTGATGCGGTTTGCCTTTGCATAGAACTTATCGCTTCCCTCGCACTTGCCTTTTGATTTCCTCGTTCATTCTCTCTTCAAGTGCTTTCTCTCGCTGATCGCTTCACGAGCCGCTGCTTGTGACTCCATCACCATTGCCTCCAACCTACGCAATCGCTCTGCCTCCTCTTTCTTCTTTCTTTGGCGGCTTCTATAAGTGGGTCTATCTTGAGGGAAGCCATGCTCCCACGATATCTCCCCATAGCCTCTTGTTCGCCCACCGTGTTCAGCTAGTCTCCGGGCGTATGTCAGCTCATCCTTTTCTCTTTTTGGCTGCCAGGCGCCACTTTCAACTAATCCTCGGGCATAGGCCATTCTCTGTCCCACTCTCTGCTGCTTCTCGCCGTACACTACCTTTCCGGTCTCTAGGTCGAGGGTTCCCCCATGACCGAAGAACCAATACTTGGCGCGCTCAGGCCAGTGCAGTGATTCTGGTTCCATCCCCTTGTCAACAATCTCTTGTTCCAAAGATCCGCCACTTGGGAATAGCAAATCCGGTAGCCACCGAACCCAAGTGATGGTGGTATTGCTTATGTCTAGCATTTTCCTGATTACGGATCATCCGTGCCTGACCCTCATCTGAGTTCTTGAACCATACGAACTCATCCCAAAAAGGCCTCAACTTGACGTAGGCCTTGTTGGTGAAATCCGGTGTCCGGTTATTTGCAACAAAAGTCTTGTGCAGTTTTTTCTTCCAAGCCTGAAATTGTTTGGCCATCTTCTGCATAGCCCAAATTTGAACCTTCTCCTTCAAAGCTTCATCCCGTATCGAGCGTGAAATGTTGAAGGATATCTAGCCAAAGCAATTCCTTGTCACGTTCTGAGACAAAACTAATATTAGGGTCATCTTTCCGTTGCCTCCATTCTCGAGCACTGATCGGGAGCCTGTCCCTTACAAGGTACCCACAGTGCGCAACAAATTTCTTTGAATGTTCCCCAAGTACTTGGCCTGTACCCTCGTCAAATTCCGACAGAATGTACCGACCCTCCAACGGCTTCTTCGGGCCTCGCACTTTTCTACTACTCCCGGTAGTTGTCGCCGATCCGTAGGGCTACACAAACAAGTATAAACATATTAATACAAAAGCCATTCTTTTTAATTTCATGTATATACATATAGACTAGATTGTAGATAGACCTCATCGGATTGTCTCCCACAAGTTCTTCATAATCAGCGAAATCACCGACTCCCATCATCTATTTGTTCATTTTCATCACCTTGAACTTGGGGATTTTGGTTGCTGCCGCCGTTGATTATGTCCATCATTGCCTCATCCATGTTATCATTCGGATTGGCCATTTCTGCAAAAGTTGTTAATTATAAGATGTTAGAATTCAATTTGTCATGTAGCGACAAGAGAAAGTTAATAAAGTTAAATAAAAGTACCATTAATAAAGTTACTTGACATAAAGTTACATAATAAAGTCATATGACATGAGAAAGTTAATAAAGTTAAATAAAAGTACCATTAATAAAGTTAGTTGACATAAAGTTACATAATAAAGTCATATCACATGAGAAAGTTAATAAAGTAAAATAAAATTACTATTAATAAAGTTACTTTTACATAAAGTTACATAATAAAGTCACATGACATGAGAAAGTTAATAAAGTAAAATAAAAGTAACATTAATAAAGTTACTTGACATAAAGTTACATAATAAAGTCATATGACATGAGAAAGTTAATAAAGTTAAATAAAAGTACCATTAATAAAGTTACTTGACATAAAGTTACATAATAAAGTCATATCACATGAGAAAGTTAATAAAGTAAAATAAAATTACCATTAATAAAGTTACTTTACATAAAGTTACATGATAAAGTCACATGACATGAGAAAGTTAATAAAGTAAAATAAAAGTACCATTAATAAAGTTACTTGACATAAAGTTACATAATAAAGTCATATGACATGAGAAAGCTAATAAAGTTAAATAAAAGTACCATTAATAAAGTTACTTGACATAAAGTTACATAATAAAGTCATACCATTAATAAAGTTACTTGACATAAAGTTACTATTAATAAAATTAATTATATTATAAGTTATACTAATAATGTGGTGTCAAATTACTAAACATAATTACATTATAAGTTACTATTAATAAAGTTAATTATATTATAAGTTATACTAATAATGTGGTGTCAAGTTACTAAACATAATTACATTATAAGTTACCATTAATAAAGTTAATTATATTATTCGGCCGCTAATAATGTGGTGTCAAGTTACTAAACATAATGCGTCGGGTCGTTAGGACGCCGAGGCCGGTTAATCGCTAGGTCGTATTGGGCCGCCGCTAGGTCGTATCTCCGCTCGTCGGGTCGTGCCTTGGTTCGTCCGGCCGCCGCTAGGCCGCCGCTAGGGCGTATCTTCGCTCGTCCGGCCGTTAGGACGCCGTTAGGGTTTCGAATAAAACGAATTGTGATATACGCCGTTCGTCGAGTGTACCTGCATGGAGATGCTCTCGGCTCGATGGCCGGCCACAACGCACATACAAAGGATCGCCCTCGGCTCGATGGCCGACGCCAAGACACCACAAACGCGATCGACTGATGGCCGACGCCAAGACAACACGTAACAACACATTATGTCTCGCCGCCAAGGGGCGCCACCGCCAACCGGAGAAGAACGTGGCGGCGCGGCTTCCTGCTCTGGCCGGAGAAGACGACGACGCAGGCGGCGCGGTTCCCTCGCTCCGCCGGTGAAGAAAGCAAGCAGCGTGGGCGGCTCACCGCAGCGGGCCGGGCCAGAAAGGCGGCGGCGCTGCTCCTCGCTGGCCGGAGACGAAGAGCAAAGCGGCGGCTCGGGGCCGGGAGGACGACGTGAGGACGGCCCCGTGGCGCGCGCGAGTAGTGCTGCGGCGGCGCGGCGTGAGGACGGCGTGAGGACGGCTCGGCGGGCGGCTCCCTCAGCGGGCGGCGGCGCCGGGGACGAGGACGAGACGACGGGCGGGGAGCGACGGCGGTTAGGGCAAACGCCGATCCGGTGGAGTCTGGAGGAGGAAGACAACTGTGGGCTTATATACCCCGACAACTTTTAGTCCCGTGCCAACCACCAACCGGGACTAAAGGGTACCTTTAGTCCCGGTTTGTGTTCGCCCGGACTAAAGGTTTTTCTCCCAACAGCTTTGAGATTACAGTTTCTTATTTATTTATGCTTACATAATAATTAGTTTAATCTGTTAATTGCATAGTAAATAAAATATTAGGTATTAATTTGTTAAAAATTACAGTTCCATTTCTTTTTATCTAATTGCTTTCATAATAAATTTGAAAACATAAAATCTTTCCATCCCTTATAATAGCAAACTTAAATATTAAAAATAATTAGTATTTTGTTAATGCAAAAATATATTACTTAATTTAAATATCTTAAAGTAGATGTTTTTGATAGAAAATTTGTTTGTGCATTATTTAAACGTAAATTTTATTTATTTATCATTATTTATCTCTAAAATCGTGATATACGTGATATTGACCATTACATCGGATTATTTTGTAAAGATTTTTTTTTTTTTATTTATTTATGCTTATAATAATTAGATTAATTTTGTTAATTGTATAGTACATAAAATATTAGATATTAATTTGTTAAAAATAACAGTTCCATTTCTTTTGTCTAATTGCTTTCATAATAAATTTGAGAACATAAAATCTTTCCATCCCTTATAATTGCAAACTTAAATATAAAATCTTTGCATCCCACATATCATGTCAATATTTTTGAAATGATATAAATTAAGAACAACTAATATAAACATCTTATGTTACAATTGTCACATACACATACTCTAATACACTTTATTTATTAAGCGGGCACAGTAGTGATCTTCTTTTTTGACGTATGTTCCTTGGTCATGATTTTGACGTAACCATGGAGTGTCCTCAGCATTTATCATGATGCTCGGATCTTTGGTCACATTGAAAGGCGTGATTCGGTCATTTCTTTCATAATCTTCTGAAATATCTGACTTGTCCTCAATTCCCACAATGTTTCTTTTTTCCCGAGAGAACTATATGGCGTTTTTGGCTCATTCGTTGATTTGTTGTCATTTTTCCTCTCTTTTGTTTTGTAGACATGTCTTTTTACATAGAACACCGATTCACTTCAGCAGCAAGGGACGAATGGTTCACCTTTGTAACCAACATTGTTGAGGTCCACTGTTGTCATTCCATAGTCTTTGTCAATTGTTACCCCGCCTCCGGTATTCTTGACCCATTGGCACCGGAACAAAGGGACTTTAAAATTAGGTGCGTAGTCTAGTTCCCAAATCTCCTCGATGCGGCCATAATATGTTTGTCTGTTTCCATTCGGTCAAGCATGCGTCTCTACGCGAACCCCACTGTTTTGGTTCGTGCTTTTTTTATCTTGGCCTAGGGTGTAAAATGTATTTCCATTTATCTCGTACCCTTTGAACGTGAGGATGTGCCATGATGGTTGCCTAGCCAACAAATACAGTTGCTCATCAATCTGGTCATTACCCTGACATTCTTTTCGTAACCAATCACTGAAAGTGTCCATGTGCTGACGCATAAGCCAAGCTTCATTCTTCTCTGGGAACTGGGATCGTAGAAAGTCTTTGTGTTTCTTGACATACGGCTCTACCACGGATGAGTTTTGAAGAACTGTGTAGTGTGCTTTATTGAAATAATCGTCCCCCGTACCGATGTATGTTTTCTTTCCTATCGTTCCCTTTCCGCTCAGTCTCCCCTCGTGTCGTGATTCAGGAACACCAATTGGGTCAAGTTCAGGAATGAATTCAACACAGAACTCAATGACCTCCTCTGTCCCATAGCCCTCTGCGATGCTTCCTTCTGGCCGAGCACGCTGGTGAACATATTTCTTTAGGACTCCCATAAACCTCTCGAAGGGAAACATATTATGCAGGAACACAGGACCAAGAATATTGATCTCCTTGACCAGATGAACTAGGAGGTGTGTCATGATATCAAAGAAGGATGGAGGAAACACTAACTCAAAGCTGACAAGACATTGAACCACATCATTCTGTAGAGCAGCAAGTTCCAGTGGATTGATTGCCTTCTGAGAAATTGCATTGAGGAATGCACATAGCTTAACGGTGGCCAGACGTACATGTGGAGGTAGAATTACTCTTAATACAACTAGAAGCAATTGCGTCATAAGCACATGGCAGTCATGCGACTTTAAGTTTAGACATTTCTTCTCGGGCACATTTATTATACCTTTTATATTAGAGGAGAATCCAGATGGAACCTTCATGCTGCTTAAGCATTCAAACATGATTTCTTTCTCTTCATTGCTAAGAGTGTAGCTAGCAGGTCTTAAATATTGGCGTCCATCATCTGTCTTCTCTGGATGCAGGTTGTCTCGCTCTTCCATGCGCTGCAAGTCTTGTCGTGCTTCAAGTGAATCCTTAGGCTTCCCATACACACCCATGAATCCTAGAAGGTTCACACAAAGATTCTTTGTCAGGTGCATGACGTCGATCGCATTACGGACCTCTAGGACTTGCCAATAGGGTAGCTCCCAAAATATTGATTTCTTCTTCCACATGGGTGCATGACCCGCTGCATCTTTTGGAACTGGTTGGCTGCCCTGTCCCTTACCAAAAACTACTTTCACATCCTTAACTATCTCAAATACATCTTCTCCAGTTCTATTGCGAGGCTTGCATCGGTGGTCTGCCTTACCTTTAAAATGCTTGCCTTTCTTTCTAACTGGGTGATTCATAGAAAGAAATCGACGATACCCAAGGTACACGACCTTTCTGTATTTTTTCAAATATATACTATCAAGGTCATCAAAACAGTGTGTGCATGCATTATATCCCTTGTTTGACTGCCCTGAAAGATTACTTAGAGCAGGCCAATCATTGATTGTCACAAACAACAGTGCTCGCAGGTCGAAGTGTTCCTATTTGTACTCATCCCACACACGAACACCTGTTTCACTCCATAAAAGTAGGAGTTCTTCAATTAATGGCCTTAGATAGACATCAATGTCATTGCCCGGTTGCTTCGGGCCTTGGATGAGCATCGGCATCATAATGAACTTTCGCTTCATGCATAACCATGGAGGAAGGTTGTAGATACATAGTGTAACAGGCCAAGTGCTATGACTACTTCGCTCGCTCACCAAAATGATTCATACCATCCGTACTTAAAAGCGAACCTCAAGTTTCTTGCGTCTTTTGCAAACTCGAAATTCCCTATCTATTGCTCTCCACTTTGAGACCCATCGCCAGGATGTCTCAACATGTTGTCTACCTTACGGTCTTCTTTGTGCCACCGCAATAACTTTGCATGGTCCTTGTTTTTCGAAAAGACGCGTTTCGCACGAGGTATTATAGGAGCATACCACATAATCTTTGCAGGAATTTTCTTCCTAGGACGTTCTTCCCCCTCAACATCGCCAGGGTCATCTCGCCTGATCTTATACCGTGATGCTTTACATATGGGACATTCATCTAAATTCTCGTAGTCCTTGCCACGGTACAGGATGCAGTCGTTAGGACATGCATGTATCTTCTGGATTTCTAATCCCAAAGGACAGACGACCTGTTTTGCTTCGTACGTAGTGGTGGGCAATTCATTAGGGTTCGGAAGCATCTTTTTTTGGATCTTCAATGGCTTGTCCAAATGACTTATCGGATACACCATTCTCAGGCCTTCCATTTCAACAACTCCAGTGTTGTACCCAATTTTTTTTGCCCATCTTGGGCGGATGGGTATAGTAATTTCTTATGATCTTCTAGCATGCGGTCAAACTTTGCCTTCTCTTTTTCACTTTCGCATTCTTTCTGTGCATCACGAATGGAATCACCAAGAGCATCACCTTCACCAGGAGCACCTCCCTCTTCTTCAGTTTCTCCCATTGCTGTATCATCGAAGCCACCGAATTGAGCAATAATGTCGTCAGGCTCCAGTTGTTCTTGTTCTTCTTCACATTCTTCCATCATTATCCCGGTTTCTCCATGCTTGGTCCAACAAATATAGTTTGGCATGAAACCCGACTTCAACAAATGTGAGTGAATATTTCTAGAGCTAGAATATTCCTTCAAATTCTGACACAAGGCACATGGGCAACGTATGAATCCATCCCGCTTGTTTTTCTCGGCCACTCTTAAAAAATAATGCACACCATCAATGAATTCTTTGGAGCGGCGATCGGCATTGTACATCCAACCACGTGTCATTGTCTGCATTGCAACATAAAATATAATAAGTTTCTAATTTTTACTACAGAAATAAAAGTAACAAATAACCTAAAATTCTCTATTTCTAATTTTTCTCAACAAGCAAAATTAAAAAAACACCAAAGTTCTCTATTTCTCTAAATAATCAAGAAATTTGGTAGGCATACTAGTTATAATTAACTAATTAATCCGGTCACAAATTGCAAATTAATGTATGATAAGTTTCTAATTTTTTATAAAGAAATGAAAGTAATAAATAACCTAAAATTCTCTATTTCTTCATTTTCTAAACAAGCAAAATTAAAAAACACTAAAGTTATCTATTTCTCTAAATAATCAAGAAATTTGGTAGGCATACTAGTTATAATTAACTAATTAACCCGGTCATAAATTATAAATTAAAGTATTATAACCTAAAATTCTCTATTTCTATTTTTTCTAAACAAGCAAAACTAAAAAACACTAAAGTTATTTATTTTTCTAACTAATCATGAAATGTGGCATGCATACTAGTTTAAATTAACTAATAAACCCGATCACAAATTCCAAAAATAAAGTATTCAAAGTAACTAACTAACACATAATCTAAAATTCTCCATTCTTATTTTTCCTAATCAAATTTTATATTCATACTTAGTTATAATTTTTAGTGTCTTAATTGTTGTTATCTACATTAAAATATTTAAACGATGAAGTGATTGGAGTTTAAAATAGTGTAGAAATCAAAAAATAAAAAACCACATATATAACACCATAAAATGAGATAACCTGCAGCTAAAACTTGAGAAGATGAAGTTAGTAACCTCTAAACAAGTAAATGACGGCGTAGAAGTGATGAAATGAATCAATAGCCGGAGATATGAGCACAAATCAATCAAGAACACATGAAGAACATGAAGAACAAAGAAGAAAGTGAGCTCGGGCAGCTCGGCCAGGGGAGGAAGAAGGATTCAAATATGGGGGGGAAGGATTTAATCCCGGTCCCTAACACCAACCGGGACTAAAGTCCCATCTTTAGTCCCGGCTGGTGTCACAGACCGGGACAAAACCTTTAGTCCCGGCTGGTGTCACAGACCGGGACTAAAGATGGACCTTTAGTCCCGGTTGGTAACACCAACCGGGACTAAAAGTCCCCCTACAGTTGCCTGACACCATAGCCGTTGGGGCTGGGGACTTTTAGTCCCGGTTGGTGTTACCAACCGGGACTAAAGGTACTTTTAGTCCCGGGCGCCATTTTTTCGGGAGCTATTGCTCATTTGTCCAAGTGACCAAAGGCCTGTTCTGTAGTAGTGTTAGTTGATTGTTCACTGATCTCAGGTGCTTGTTATTGTCTTATATTTCAGAAAATTTTGCTGACATTGAGGAACGTGGTGGCGACCTGGAGCAATTGTTCCTTGAAGAGGGTCAGGATAGCCATGTTGTGGCAACTTCTGCTTTCACCTTTGAAGGGCAGTCGAGTGTAGAAATTGTTACCCGAGGTTGTGAATTGTCATTCGGGAGCGCATCGTTAGGATCAAAGTTCAGGAACCGAAATGTATCGTCGTGATGTCATGTTTGCATAATCGGCAGGAGGATCATGAAGTACCCTCCTTGTAGTACTCCATTCCAGAATGACAAATCATAAATGTATTCTAATCTGAAAAAGTCGTGTAAAATAGATTTTGAACCTTAATTTTTCATACAGTATGTTGCCCGTTTGTTGAAGAATCAATATTATTTCCGAGGCACTTTGAGTACAAAATCTATTAGTGCAAGTTTTATGTCCTCGACCTGTATATATTTTGCATAGTTGTTTATCAAAGTTTATAAAGCTTGGCTTTTTCTCTGACACGTCACAGATTAGATTGTTGGCGTGGCATTTCCTCTGAACGCCAACCAACACAAGCTTGGCTTTTTCTCTGACATGTCACAGATTAGTTTGTTGGCTGCCATTTTCCTCTGAACGCGAACAGACGCATCGAAGAGCTGTGAGCTGTTCCTTGTTAAAATTTTCTCTTCCTGCAACACAACCAAGAGCAGCACTTGCACGTACGACATCAGCACGCGACGTGTGCACGCATATCACTACTACAGAGCTGGGCTTTAGTCCCGGGCCGTAAGGGCCTTTAGTCCCGGCTGCGGAACCGGGACTAAGGTTTCGGGACTAAATGTCCCACCTTTAGTCCCGGTTCCGCGGCCCAGGACTAAAGGTCCACCTTTAGCCCCGGTTGGTAACAGCAACCGGGACTAAAGGGTCAGCCACGTGGGCCACCTGACCGCACCTTTTTAGTCGGGTTGGTGTTACCAACCGGGACTAAAGAGTTTTTTTTTTTCTTTTCTTTTTCCTTTTCTTTTTCCTTTCCTTTTCTTTTCTTTTGGTTTTCCCTTTCTGGTTTACAATTGTATTATTATTATTTTGGAATGCGTATTGTTCGCTGCTTTGTTTATGTAGACGCGTACCTATAATTTATAATTTAGATCATTGCCGGTAAATAAATTACATAATACTATTTATATATTATACATATCTATAGATCTATGATATAAAATTTACATGTCTCCGTCACGGATAAAGTATTTACAACTTAATTGTTCTCCGTCACTCAAGCATCATACAAATGATCATCATGGTTTGGTTTGAGTGGCTCGTCAGGGTTGAAGAAGTACTCGCCGGCGGGGATTTAGGACTTGGTCGTTAAGAAATCCCGCGAGTGTCTCCCCGAATTGCTTTTAGGCGGACTTCAGTCAACACCTTCTCCCTCAACCACGTGTCCTATAGTAATCATTAAAGAAAAAAGTTATAGGTATGTATAAGATTTATTAAATAGCAACAAATAATTGAAATGAACTTATTATATATACATGTTACATACTTTTGCGTGCTCAAGATTTGATCTTTTTTCATAGACATTTAGAAATTCGCAGACATAGTATCCGCATAAATTTTTGCCCTGTGGCTGCTGTAGAATCCACTGTTGTAGGATAGGCTTCGAAAGTGGCGCTTTTAAATCTGGACGGTGTTTCTGCACGAACCAAGCCCAAACCCTAGCAATAAAACGATCATTATTAAATATCTATTATAGAGTTAAAGAGCTGAAAGTAATATTTAGATATCGAAGTTACCCTTAGATAATATCTATCATTTCTTGGTAAAGGTCCAGTGGTTTTCTCAACGAGTCATAGATTATCAAATGAGATTGCCACATGTCAATCACAATTAGTATCCAATGAAAGCTGCATTTGTGTGTAGACAAAATAATTATTTATCTTCACACTGATCTCATCAATTGGGTTAATAGAATGTACGTACACACGATAATGATACTTACTTAAAGTTATAGGGAAAGAGTATATATCTTTTATCCTTTTGATTGATCAAGTATCTCCGTAGATTTCTCTCCGTTTGAGCTCTCCATATGGCATACGGAGTCTTGGGGTCTTTGAATACACAATAAGGATCTACAAATCCAACCTCCTTGTCATTTCTAGCTCTGAGGTCCCTCATCATGTGTCTGCATATGTATAGCCGGTTTCTGTAATTAGTTATACATATACATGATAAGTTACAGTGACATTATTAACTAGAAAGAATCACTTACAGACAGAAGCAGCTGATTAGAGCCTTGTCCAGAGCGTCCATGTGGCATAGCTGGTGTAGCTCATTAAATTGAACATAAATAATATCATCACCACGGAAGTAATGATGGTTTCTAATTCGGACGCAAATATAGTCATCTGCACTTCTGCCACACGCATCGAGGTACCACTTGTTTAGCAAGTACATCTGCGTGCCAAGTTTGCTGAGGGCCGCAGGGTTGCACAGACTCTTGCCATATTCATATGTCTTCTGATAATGATCAATTTCTTTTGCACTTTCAATTGCTGCCCCAGCTATCATTTGGGATAAGGTAAGACCAGTGTCCTCAAAAAAAGTTTCAAGATCATCATAGTGCAAATCTGGAGGTATCTGCTGGTCTAGCACGTCGATGTTTGAACCATATTCATTTGCAATGACTAGCGGGGGCACTGATTGCTTTGATTGTTCCCCGAGCTGTGCTACATCCTTGCGTGCTCTTTTCTTTTTCTTCTTCTCTTCTTCTAGGGATTTGGTTAGAGTGCGCTCATAGTCAGATAAAGATGACGATTCTTTCTGAGCTACACGCCTCTTTTTTTGTTCAGCCTCAACCCTTTGCCGTAGATCTTCTGGCTTTAGCAAGAGGTAGGGCTTCTCAGGTTTCCGCTTGGCTTGACTTTCATCCTTTAGGTTCTTAAAGAAACTGTCCACATCTTCCTTTACCGAAGCTTCTATTTCTGCAGCAGTCTTCTCATAGGATAGCTTCTTAGGAATGACGGGTTGTTTCTTCGCAGGGGCTTTCTTTTTGGGCGGCGGGGCGGCCGACACATTTGATCGTGTGACCGGCCTCTTCTTCAATGGTGGGTCCACCGGTTTCGGCGCTGGAGCCACGTGTGGAGGCGATGGCGCGGTCGGTGGGGGGGTTGGAGCCCGACGTGGAGGCGAGGGGGTAGCCGGTGTCGGTGTTGGAGCCCGACGTGGAGGCGAGGGGGCAGCCGGTGTCGGTGTTGGAGCCCGAGGAGGCGGCGTTTGAGCCCGAGGTGGTGGGGTTGGAGCCCGAGGAGGCGGCGTTGGAGCACGTGGTGGCGGGGTTGGAGCCCGAGGTGGTGGTGTTGCAGCCCGAGGTGGTGGCGTTGCAGCCCGAGGAGGCGGCGTTGCAGCCTGAGGCGATGCAGCCGTGTCTTGCACTGCCTCGTCATCACCCGCAGCACTATGACATGTTGGTGACCACCTGTGAAACCAAAGAGGTATATGAGTAAACCGCTAACTAACTAAGGGAATGCAAAATAAAGTTAGTGAATAAATGTATCGTAAAGTTTAATCACCACCTAGGGTTAGGTTCATGACGAGGAGGTGGTGGTACACTACTAGGTGAAGCCCCAGGAATAATGATGTAGCGCTTGCGCCAACAAATGAATGCCTTCTCTGCTTGCCCTAGAATCTTCTCCCCATCGCCTCCTTCTATCTCGAGCTGCACATTTTCATAGCCTTTGATAACTCTATCCACCGAGACATTAGCATATCCAGCGGAACTATGGCTCCATGGATTCTTGGTGGCTTCATTGGGTCGATAGGAGTTACAACACCGACGGCAACCATGACTGTGGTAGCCCCCTGTGGAATGTGTAGCTCACATGTTGTCCTAGCTTCAGTAACGTCATCCACCGGAAAGCGCAGCCCCACGTCGTCTTGAATAGTTGGCACCTCCGTGGAAGCACAACTGCTTTTCAACTGACCGGGGGGCTAATGTTGACTGCCGGCTCTGATGCAGTTTGCCTTTGCATAGAACTTACAGCTTCCTGTACTTGTCTTTTGATTTCCTCATTCATTCTCGCTTCCAGTGCTTTCTCTCGCTGTATCGCTTCACGAGCCGCTTCGTGTGACTCCAGCACCAGTGCCTCCAACCTACGCAATCGCTCTGCCTCTTCTTCCTTCTTTCTTTGGCGGCTTCTATAAGTGGGTCTATCTTGAGGGAAGCCATGCTCCCACGATATCTCCCCATAGCCTCTTGTTCGCCCACCATGTTCAGCAGTCTCCAGGGCGTATGTCAGCTCATCCTTCTCTCTATTTGGCTGCCAGGAGCCACTTTCAGCTAATTCTCGGGCATGGGCCAGTCTCTGGCCCACTCTCTGCAGCTTCTCGCCGTACACCACCTTTCCGATCTCTAGGTCTAGGGTTCCCCCATGACCGAAGAACCAATACTTGGCGCGCTCAGGCCAGTGCAGTGATTCCGGTTCCATCCCCTTGTCAACAATCTCCTGTTCCAGCTTCTGCCACTTGGGAATAGCAGTCCGGTAGCCACCTGAACCCAAGTGATGGTGGTATTGCTTGTGTCTAGCATTTTCCTGATTACGGATCATCCGTGCCTGACCCTCATCTGAGTTCTTGAACCGTACGAACTCATCCCAAAAAGGCCTCAACTTGACGTAGGCCTTGTTGGTGAAATCCGGTGTCCGGTTATTTGCAACAAAAGTCTTATGGAGTTTCTTCTTCCAAGCCTGAAATTGTTTGGCCATCTTCTGCATAGCCCAGATTTGAACCTTCTCCTTCAAAGCTTCATCCTGTGTATCGAGCGTGAAATGTTGAAGGATATCTAGCCAAAGCAATTCCTTGTCACGATCTGAGACAAAACTAATATTAGGGTCATCTTTCCGTTGCCTCCATTCTCGAGCACTGATCGGGAGCCTGTCCCTCACTAGGTACCCACAGTGAGCAACAAATTTCTTTGCATGTTCCCCAAGTACTTGGCCTGTACCCTCGTCGAATTCCGACAGAATGTACCGACCCTCCAACGGCTTCTTCGGGCCTCGCACTTTTCTACCACTCCCGGTAGTTGTCGCTGATCCAGAGGGCTACACAAACAAGTATAAATGTATTAATACAAAAGTTATTCTTTTTAATTTCATGTATATACATAGAGACTAGATTGTAGATATACCTCATCGATTGTCTCCCACAAGTTCTTCATAATCGGCTGGCATCGACTCCCATCATCTATTTGTTCATTGTCATCACCTTCAACTTGGGGATTTTGGTTGCCGCCGCTGTTGATTAGGTCCATCATCGCATCATCCATGTTATCATTCGGATCGCCATTTCTACAAAAAGTTGTTAATTAAAAGATGTTAGAATTCAATTTGGCATGTAGCGCGACAAGAGAAAAGTTAATAAAGTTAAATAAAAGTACCATTAATAAAGTTACTTGACATAAAGTTACATAATAAAGTCATATGACATGAGAAAGTTAATAAAGTAATATAAAAGTACCATTAAAGTTAATAAAGTAATATAAAAGTACCATTAATAAAGTTACTTGACATAAAGTTACATAATAAAGTCATATGACATAAGAAAGTTAATAAAGTAAACTAAAAGTACCATTAATAAAGTTACTTCACATAAAATTACATAATAAAGTCACAAGTCATGAGAAAGTTAATAAAGTAATATAAAAGTACCATTAATAAAGTTACTTGACATAAAGTTACATAATAATAAAGTCATATGACATAAGAAAGTTAATAAAGTAAACTAAAAGTACCATTAATAAAGTTACTTCACATAAAGTTACATAATAAAGTCACAAGTCATGAGAAAGTTAATAAAGTTAAATAAAAGTACCATTAATAAAGTTACTTGACATAAAGTTACATAATAAAGTCACATGACATGAGAAGGTTAATAAAGTAATATAAAAGTATCATTAATAAAGTTACTTCACATAAAGTTACATAATAAACTCACATAACATGAAATAGTTAATAAAGTTAAATAAAAGTACGATAATCCGATGTCTAGTTAATAAACATAATTATATTATAAGTTACCATGAATGAAGTTAATTATACAATAAGTTATACTAATAATGTGGTGTCAAGTTAATTCTATTAATAAAGTCGCTAGTTAAATCAGTATCTTGTTCGCTCGGGTCGTCGCTAGGTTGTCGCTAAGTTGCTAAGTCGCTATGTTCGGTCGTCGTGTCTTGTTCATCCGGTCGTCGGAGTTCGGTCGTCGTGTCTTGTTCGTCCGGTCGTCGCTAGGTTGTCGCTAAGTCGCTAAGTCGCTATGTTCGGTCGTCGTGTCTTGTTCGTCCGGTCGTCGGAGTTCGGTCGTCGTGTCTTGTTCGTCCGGTCGTCGCTAGGTTGTCGCTAAGTCGCTAAGTCGCTATGTTCGGTCGTCGTGTCTTGTTCGTCCGATCGTCAGAGTTCGGTCGTCGTGTCTTGTTCGTCCGGTCGTCACAAAGTCGCTAAGTCGTCGCTAGGTCGTTGCTTAGTCGCTAAGTCGTTAGGGTTTCATATAAAATGAATAGTTTGTCCATGTTTAACGTTCATCGTGTCGTTAGGGTTTCTCGCCAAATCCTACGTACATTGAGGCGATGCTCTCGGCTCGGGCTCGATGGCCGGCCACCAAAACACACACATACAATTCCGCGGCTCGACGTCCGCCCAACAAAGACGCACAACCGCGCTCGACTCGATGGCCGACGCAACACATACAACACATGCATACAACTGCTAGCTCGCGCGGCGCTCACCCTTGGACGGCGTTCAGACGACGGCGGCGCGGGCCTCTGGCCGGAGAATGAAGGAGGCGGCGGCCGGCGCTGCACCGGCCACCGGAATGTGGGGGAGGACGGCGGCGTGAGCCTCTGGCCGAGAAGAGGAGGCGCTGCACTGCCGACGGCGGGATAACGGCTGGGCGGGCCGAGCCTTCCTCGCCGCCGGAGAGGAGGACGAGCCGGTGGCGGCGGCCCTGCTCTGGATCGACGGAGAGAAGAAGGCAGAGAGGCGGCGCGGCTCCCGGACGGAGAAGGAAGGCGGCGCGGCTCCCCCGGCCGGCCGGAGACGGAGGCAAAGCGGCCGCGCTTGGGGACGGCGCCGGCTCGTAGAAGGAAGGCCGGGCGGCGGCGCCTGAGGAGGATACGCAGCAGCGGGAGACGGCCGGGCGCAGCTCGGGAGTAGGCGGGCGGCGGCGCTCCCTCTGACTAGCGGCGGCGCTCCCTCTGGCGGACGGCTTCACAGGCGACGGCGGCGTAGGAGACGGCGGGAGAGCGGCGGGAGAGGAAGACGTCGATCTGGCCGAAGGTGGAAGACGACTGGTATATACCTATCCCCACTTTTAGTCCCGGTTGGAGTCCAGCACCGGGACTAAAAGACCTTTAGTCCCGGTGCGTGATAAGAACCGGGACTAAAGGTCTAACCTTTAGTCCCGGTTGATATCACGCACCGGGACTAAAGGTTTCTTTAGTCCCGGTTGCTATTACCGTCCGGGACTAAAGTGTTATCCCACCCGTGCAGTACGCATTAGGGTTTGTTGTTTATATTGTATGTGTATACTTAAACTAAATACATTATTTTTTGTTAATTGTATATTAAATAAAGGAAACAATATTAATTTGATTAAAAATAACAATTACATTTTCTTTTGTGTAATTGCTTATTTGAAAATTTGGGAACATAAAATCTTTCCATCCCTTATAATAGCAAACATAATTATTAAAAATAATTAGTATTTTGTTAATGCAAAAATATATGACTAAATTAAAATATCTTAAAGTAGTTGTATTAGGTAGAAAATTTGTTTTTGCATTATTTTAACGTAAATTTTGTTCATCTATCATCATTTATCTCCAAAATTGTGATATACGTGATATTCACCATTAAATCGGTTTACTTTTTAATTATTTTTTTCTTTTTTCCAATGCCAAATTGGTCTCCCACAAGTTCTTACTATGCACATTCTTAGCAAAAAATACTTCAAGTGATTTCTTACCTTACAATAGTGTTTGCAAATGTTACAAATAATTAGTATTTTGTTAATGAAAAAATGTATATTACCTAATTTAAATATCTTAAAGTAGGTGTTTTTGACAGAAAATTCATTTATGCTTACAATAATTAGATTAATTTTGTTAATTCAATAGTACATAAAATATTAGGTATTAATTTGTTAACAAATAATATTTCCATTTCTTTTTGTCTAATTGCTTTCATAATAAATTTGGGACCATAAAATCTTTCCATCCCTTATAATAACAAACTTAAATATGAAATCTTTTTCCATCCCTTACAATAACAAACTAGATTAATTTTGTTAATTGCATAATAAATAAGAGAATAGGTATTAATTTGTTAAAAGATAACTGTTTAATTTCTCGGAATAGCAATGCCATAGTCACCATTACATCTTATGTTACAATTCTCATATACACATACTCTAATACACTCTATTTATTAGGCGGGCACAGTAGTGATCTTCTTTTTGACGTATGTTCCTTGGTCATGATCTTGACGTAACCATGGAGTGTCCTCAGCATTTATCATGATGCTCGGATCTTTGGTCACATTGAAAGGCGTGATTCGGTCATCCCTTTCATAATCTTCAAATATCGACTTGTCATCAATTCCCACAATGTTTCTTTTTCCCCGAGAGAACTATATGGCGTTTTGGCTCATTCGTTGAGTTGTTGTCATTTTTCCCTCTCTTTTGTTTTGACGACATATCTTTCACATAGAAAATCTGATTCACATCAGCAGCAAGGACGAATGGTTCACCTTTGTAACCAACATTGTTGAGGTCCACTGTTGTCATTCCATAGTCTTTGTCAACTGTTACTCCACCCCCGGTATTCTTGACCCATTGGCATCGAAACAAAGGGACTTTGAAATTAGGTGCGTAGTCTAGTTCCCAAATCTCCTCTATGCGGCCATAATATGTTTGTCTGTTTCCATTCGGATCGGTGGCGTCTACGCGAACCCCACTGTTTTGGTTCGTGCTTTTTTTATCTTGGCCTAGGGTGTAAAATGTATTTCCATTTATCTCGTACCCTTTGTACGTGAGGATGTGCCATGATGGTTGCCTAGCTAACAAATATAGTTGCTCATCAATCTGGGTCATTGCCCCGACATTCTTTTCGTAACCAATCACCGAAAAGTGTCCATGTGCTGACATAAGCCAAGCTTCATTCTTCTCTCGAACCGGGATCGTAGAAAGTCCTTGTGTTTCTTGACATATGGCTCTACCACGGATGAGTTTTGAAGAACTGTGTAGTGTGCTTTATTGAAACAATCGTCCCCCGTACCGATGTAGGTTTTCTTTCCAATCGTTCCCTTTCCGCTCAGTCTCCCCTCGTGTCGTGATTCAGGAACACCAATTGGGTCAAGTTCAGGAATAAATTCGACACAGAACTCAATGACCTCCTCTGTTCCATAGCCCTCTGCGATGCTTCCTTCTGGCCGAGCACGCTGGTGGACATATTTCTTCAGGACTCCCATAAACCTCTCGAAAGGAAACATATTATGCAGGAACACAGGACCAAGAATATTGATCTCCTTGACCAGATGAACTAGAAGGTGTGTCATGATATCAAAGAAGGATGGAGGGAACACTAACTCAAAGCTGACAAGACATTGAACCACTTCATTCTCAGAGCAGCAAGTTCCAGTGGATTGATTGCCTTCTGAGAAATTGCATTGAGGAATGCACATAGCTTAACGGTGGCTAGACGTACATGTGGAGGTAGAATTCCTCTTAATACAACTGGAAGCAATTGCGTCATAAGAACATGGCAGTCCTGCGACTTTAAGTGCAGAAATTTCTTCTCAGGCACATTTATTATACCTTTTATATTAGAGGAAAATCCAGATGGAACCTTTATGCCGCTTAAGCATTCAAACATGATTTCTTTCTCTTCATTGCTAAGAGTGTAGCTAGCGTGTCTTAAATATTGGCGACCATCATCCGTCTTCTCTGGATGCGGGTTGTCTCGCTCTTCCCATGCGCCGCAAGTCTTGTCGTGCTTCAAGTGAATCCTTAGGCTTCCCATACACACCCATGAATCCTAGAAGGTTGACACAAAGATTCTTTGTCAAATGCATGACGTCGATCGCATTACGGACCTCTAGGACTTGCCAATACGGTAGCTCCCAAAATATTGACTTCTTCTTCCACATGGGTGCATGACCCGCTGCATCTTTTGGAACTGGTTGGCTACCCTGTCCCTTACCAAAAATTACTTTCACATCCTTAACCATCTCAAATACATCTTCTCCAGTTACATTGCGAGGCTTGAGTCGGTGGTCCGCCTTACCTTTAAAATGCTTGCCTTTCTTTCTAACCGGATGATTCACGCATTTAAATCGACGATACCCAAGGTACACGACCTTTCTGCATTTTTTCAAATATATACTATCAAGGTCATCAAAACAGTGTGTGCATGCATTATATCCCTTGTTTGACTGCCCTGAAAGATTACTTAGAGCAGGCCAATCATTGATTGTCACAAACAACAGTGCTCGCAGGTCGAAGTGTTCCTGTTTGTACTCATCCCACATACGAACACCTGTTTCGCTCCATAAAAGTAGAAGTTCTTCAATCAATGGCCTTAGATACACATCAATGTCATTGCCCGGTTGCTTCGGCCCTTGGATGAGCACAGGCATCATAATGAACTTTAAACTTCATGCATAACCATGGAGGAAAGTTGTAGATACATAGAGTAACAGGCCAAGTGCTATGACTAGTGCTCTGGTCACCAAAAGGATTCATACCGTCCGTACTTAGAGCGAATCTTAAGTTTCTTGCATCTTTTGCAAACTCTGGAAACTCCCTATCTATTGCTCTCCACTGAGACCCATCAGCAGGGTGTCTCAACATGTTGTCTACCTTACGGTCTTCTTTATGCCACCGTAATAACTTTGCATGGTCCTTGTTTCTGAAAAGACGTTTCAGACGAGGTATTATAGGAGCATACCACATAACCTTTGCAGTGATTTTCTTCTAGGACGTTCTTCCCCCTCAACATCGCCAGGGTCATCTCGCCTGATCTTATACCGTGATGCTTTACATACGGGGCATTCCTCTAAATTCTCGTAGTCCTTGCCACGGTATAGGATGCAAATCGTTAGGACATGCATGTATCTTCGGATTTCTAATCCCAAAGGACGACGACTGTTTTGCTTCGTGCGTAGTGGTGGGCAACTCAATAGGGTTCGGAAGCATCTTTTTTGGATCTTCATGAATCGGTCCAAATGCCTTATCGGATACACCATTCTGGCCTTCCATTTCAACAACTCCAATGTTGTACCCAATTTTTTTTGCCCATCTTGGGCGGATGGGTATAGTAATTTCTTGTGATCTTCTAGCATGCGGTCAAACTTTGCCTTCTCTTTTTCACTTTCACATTCTTTCTGTGCATCACGAATGGCATCAGCAAGAGCATCACCTTCACCAGGAGCACCTCCCTCTTCTTCGGCTTCTCCCATTGCTATATCATCGAAGCCACCGAATTGAGCAATAAGGTCGTCAGGCTCCGGTTGTTCTTGTTCTTCTTCACATTCGTCCATCAATATCCCGGTTTCTCCATGTTTGGTCCAACAAATATAGTTTGGCATGAAACCCGACTTCAACAAATGTGAGTGAATATTTCTAGAGCTAGAATATTCCTTCAAATTCTGACACAAGGCACATGGGCAACGTATGAATCCATCCCGCTTGTTTTCCTCGGCCACTCTTAAGAAATGATGCACACCATCAATGAATTCTTTAGAGCGGCGATCGGCATTGTACATCCAACCACGTGTCATGTTCTGCATTACAAAATAAAGTATAATAAGTTTCTAATTTTTACTACAGAAATAAAAGTAATAAATAACCTTAAATTCTCTATTTCTAATTTTTCTCAACAATCAAAATTAAAAAAACACCAAAGTTCTCTATTTCTCTAAATAATCAAGAAATTTTGTAGGCATACTAGTTATAATTTACTAATTAACCCGGTCACAAATTTCAAATTAATGTATGATAAGTTTTTAATTTTTTATAAAGAAATAAAAGTAATAAATAACCTAAATTTCTCTATTTCTTCCTTTTCTAAACAAGCAAAATTAAAAAGCAACAAAGTTATATATTTCTCTAAATAATCAAGAAATTTGGTAGGCATACTAGTTATAATTAACTAACTAACCCGGTCACAAATTGCAAATTAAAGTATTATAACCTAAAATTTTCTATTTCTATACTTAGTTATAATTTTTAGTCCTTCAAATGTATTATTTATACTTAGTTATAATTAACTAATTAACCATATCACAAATTATAAACTAAAGTATTATCAAATGTTATTTTTTTTTAAAAAACTAATTATAATGATAAACCATAAATTTAGTATTTTTCTAACTAAACCAAAATATATGGTAGACATAATAGTAATAAATGGTGTATACTAATTTTAGGGTCTTAATTGTAGTTATCTACATTAAAATATTTAAACGATGAAGTGATTGGAGTTCAAAATAGTGTAGAAATCAAAAAATAAAAAACCATGTGTATAACACCACAAAATGAGATAACCTGCAGCTAAAACATGAGAAGATGAAGTTAGTAACCTCTAAACAAGTAAATGACGGCGTAGAAGTGATGAAATGAATCAATTGCCGGAGATGTGAGCACAAATCAATCAAGAACACATGAAGAGCATGAAGAACAAAGAAGAAAGTGAGCTCGGGCTGCTCGGCCGGGGGAGGAAGAAGGATTCAAATAGGTGGGGAGGGATTTAATCCCGGTCCCTAACACACCGGCCGGGACTAAAGTCCCATCTTTAGTCCCGGCTGGTGTCACCGCCCGAGACAAAACCTTTAGTCCCGGCTGGTGTTACCAACCGGGACTAAAGATGGACCTTTAGTCCCGGTTGGTAACACCAACCGGGACTAAAGGTTTCCCCGCAGATGCGACACCATAGCCGTTGGGCTAGGGACTTTTAGTCCCGGTTGGTGTTACCAACCGACTAAAGGTCTTTTTAGTCCCGGCGCCAATTTTCGGGTGCTATTGCTCATTTTGCCCAAGTGACCAAAGGCCTGTTCTGTAGTAGTGTATGCGGCACGTGTGCCTACGTATCTGCCACCGCAACAGACGTGGCAGGGGTTTTGCGTTTGCATATTGTTCTGCATGTATCCTTCCAGGCTTGTTAGTACTCCCTTCATCCCAAAAGGATAAAACATATTCTGTTCAAGAAAAAAAATCATACATGATAGATTGTTTTGCTAAACGATTAATATCGTCAAGTTTGACTTTTTCCCTTACAAACGCCACGAGGACATATCTGTTATACCTGAGGTTACTTTGTTAGTATGGCATTTTACCTGAGGTTACTTTGTTGGCATGGCATTTTTGAAGTCTAACTTTTTTTAGCAAATAGAGGACATATCTGATAGCAAAGTATGTACAGGTTATAGAGGTTCAACTGAACGGAAAGAAAATTAAAAGCAGGAGGAAAAGACAAACAATTTTTCACGGCGACGCCAGACTGGGAACTAGAGCCCTGCTCCTGCCCCTGCATATTTTTGTAGTCTACTTGATTAGTTTGTTGGTGTGCCATTTTCTCTGAACTCCGGCAAACGCATTGCCAGTTTGCCATCTCCATATCTGTTCAGTTTCTAAAGTGCTGGACATGGAAGGGCCGTGAACCGTTCCATGTTAAAACATCTTGGATACCTACCACACAAAACAAGACCACTTCGACGCCAGCACACAAGGCATGCAAAGCATGTGCTACACGTGTGCCAACGTGTCTGCCACCGCAACATAGACGTGGCAAGGACCAGGGGTTGTGTGTTTGCATATATGCAGATCATTTCCAAGCTCTTATCTTTGTGGAGGCGGCGAGATGATAGAGCTACCTAGCTAGAAAGGTGGACACTAGGAGAACAAATGAACATCCATGAAGATGAACATGCTAGGGGTGGTACCGAGGAAGGTGGCAGCCAGCTTACGCATCATTTCAGCCTCAACGTTGACGCTGCAGAGGAACATGATCAGTTATTGCATCTAGGTAAAATAATTACTTCAAGTTCATTGATCTTCTTTACTCGATCTATTGCATCCAGGAAAAACATGCCACTATCTTTCTGTAAGAATCAGCAGGAAAAACATGCCACTATGGCATGCAACACATGCACAGGGATTAGTTAAACAATTGTATCCAGGTTAATTCATTTCAACTGCATGCATCTTGCTGGTCACCTCTATTGCATTCAGGAACACATGCACGTGCCTTAGTTTCAGAACTCACCCACAATTTATTTTTTGTAGAGGTTGACAGTGATGTGCATCCATTAGATGGCAATGTGCATGGTACCGAGGAAGAATAATACAAGAATCCAGGTTAGTACACTAATCTTACACTTACATGCAAGTCGTTCATTAACAAGTGGTAAAACGCATCATAGCGCTCTCACTGTTTGCTCTGGTATAACAATGGCTAATGGTTTTGACTTATTTGTTTTAGTGCAATACTAACTTTTGATTTTAGTAGGGCCAAAGTCTTAAAAAAACAAAGGCCCAATAAGCTTATTTATTTGCTCTACTATAGTAGTGGCTAATAATGGTTTTGCTCGATTTATTATAGTTTTGTTGGAAGTAGCTGTATTTAGGAATCTATCAAGTTGCTAATTTATAATGTCTATCACCAAGTAAAGAGTGTCCCCTATCAAAATTTGATGCATCAAGAAGGGCAGTGGCACAAACTGTATCATTTGTGCACATTAAATCACACCTCCAAGTTTTAGACTCATGAAATAAATTGTTTCTCTCCCTTCTACCATCAATTCAAACCAGTAGTCAGACACAACATTTACATGATAATAATATTTGTTTGCCTTCATGATTGCCATGGTCACCTTCGGTTTAATAAAGTTAAATCTCTGTCTAAGTAGCTTATACTAGAAATTATCATGCAGGCAAGCCATTTGGGACGCAATCTCCAGTCTTGGATGCCAAGGAACAAAAAAAGGAAAAGAGATAGAGAGCGGTATGCACGGATGACTAATGAAGAAAAGCAGGAAAAACTACAAAAACGCCGTGAAGTCTATCAACACAAAAAGAATTCAACACAATTCCAAAAAAGATGTGTGCGAAAGAGGCAGAAATATGCAAACATGCAGCTAGAACAAAAGAAAGGTAGTGTAGAACAAGTTAGAGCTAAACATCAATTGTATATAGGTTAATTTAATTCTACCACATGCATCTTGTTGTTTACCTCTATGGCATCCAAGAACACATGCACAGGCCCTAGTTTCATAACTCACTAGTAATTTATTTTTGTAGAGGTTGACAAGGATGTGCATTAACAAATGTGGTCAAATGCATGGTACTGAAGAAGAACAAGACATGAATCAGGTTAGTATATTTATACATTTACTTGCAAGTTCATTAACAAATGTGGTCAAATGCATTGTAATGCTCTGATAGTGTCACTATTTAGTAAGAAATGGATTCATCTAGATCATAATGGTCAGATTATGTTTTCAAGCTATCTACATTATTGATCTCTACTACAAAGATTCTTAAATTTTCATCCATGTTGCAATTAAGAATTAACCGCTCCATTTGAGAAAAATTAGATGTTCAACACAGGAAACCATATGAAACAGGATCAGATTTTCCTTGTTTGCGTAGACAAAATGTCAATCAAATAAAACTAGTAAATCAATGCTGCAAAACCATCAGAACCATTAACTAAAGTGCCCTAAGGCAGGATTTGTACCAACAATAATGGGTTCGAATCTTGACCGAATAGAAGCCTTACTATGAGACCCAAAATCAACTTTAACAAAGGTAAAATAATAAAATGAAACCCCAACTTTGAATTTTCAGTAGGGAAGGGGCTTAAAAAACAAAGGCAAATAAGCTCATTTCTTACCTCTACTATAGCATTGGCTAATGGTTTTGCCTTATCTATCCTAGTTTTATTGCATGTAACTGTATTTAAGAACCTGCTGACAAGCTGCTAATATAGGTTTTGCCTAATCTATCCTAGTTTTATTGCAAGTAGCTGTATTTAGGAACTTAACAAGATGCTAAATTTATAACGTCTGTCACCAAGTAAAGAGTGTTCCCTGTCAAAATTTGATGTAGCAGAAAGAAAGGAAAAGGCAAAAACACTACCATTGGTGCAAACATTATATTAATTTTCTAAGTTCTGGATTCATGCAATAGATTGTGTTTCTCCCACTTCCACCATTAGTTCCAACCAATTGGATGTTGTACATGAGTGCATAGTTAGTCAGACAAAGAACTTACATGATCCTGAAATTTGTATGCCTTCATCGTTGTCATAGTCATATCTGATTAGTTAATAAAGTTAATACATCTCCATCTTAATATTTTGATGCTAAAAATTATTGTGCAGGCAAGCCATTTGGGGTGCAATCTCCATTCATGGATGCCAAGGAACGAAAAAGAAAAAGAGAAAGAGAGCGGTATGCATGGATGACTGATGAAGAAAAGCTGGAAAAACTAAAGAAACGCTGTGAAGTCTACCAGCACAAAAAGAATTCAACACAGTTCCAAAAAAGATGTGCACAAAATAGGCAGAAGTATGCAAACATGTGGCCAGAACAAAATAAAGTTAGAGTAGAACAAGTTACGGCTAAATATCAATTGTATCCAGGTTAATTTATTTCAATTGCATGCACCTTGCTTTTTACCTCTATTGCATCCAAGAACTCATGCACAAGCTCTAGATTTAGAACTCACTAGTAATTTATTTTTGTAGAGGTTGATAATGACGTGCATCCATTAGATGGCAATGTACATGGTACCAAGAAGAACAAGACATGAATAAAGGTTAGTACATTAATCTTACATTTACTTGTAAGTTCATTAAAAAATGGTCAAATGCATCGTAATGCTCTGATAGTCTCACTATTTAGTAAATGGATTCATCTAGATCATAATGGTCAAATTATGTTCTCATGCTATCTACATTATTGATCTCTATTAAGATTCCTAAATTTTCATCCATGTTGAGCAAGATGTTCAATACAGGAAACCATATGAAACAAGATCAGATTTTCCTCTATTTGCGCAGACAAAAATGTGGATCAAAACGAGTAAATCAATGGTGCAAAACCATCAGACCCATTAACTAAAGTGCCCTAAGGCATGCTATATCAAAGATGATAGGTTTTGTTTTGAGCTAACAAAAGCTTAACTATGAAACCCAAAATCAACTTTAACAAAGGTAAACTAGAAAAATGGAACGCCATCTTTGAATTTAGTAGTGCGAGGGGCTTAAAAATGAAGGCAGATAAGCTCATTTCTTAGGTCTACTATAGCACTGGCTAATGGTTTTGCCTAATCTATCCTAGTTTTATTGCAATTAACTATTTAGGAATCTAAAAGATGCTAAATTTGTAATGGCTATCACCAATTAAAGAGTGTTCCCTCTCAAAATTTGATGCAGCAAAAAGAAAGGAACGGACAAAGATGCTATAGTTTGTGCAAAGATTATATTAATCTTCTAAGTTCTTGACTCGTGCAATAGACTGTCTCTAATTTCTCCCTCTTCCACCATCAGTTCAAACCAATCGGATGATGTACTTGAGTGCATAGTTAGTCGGACAAAGTGTTTACACGATCCTGAAATTCGTTTGCCTTCACCATTGTCATGGTCATATCCGGTTAGTTAATAAATGTCTCAATAGTTTGATGCTAAAATTTATTGTGCAAGAAAGCCATTTGGGATGCAACCTCCAGTCATGGATGCCAAGGAAAAAAAGGAAAAGACAAAGAGAGTGGTATGCAAGGATGACCAATGAAAAAAAGCAGGAAAAACTAAAAAAACGTCATGAAGTTTATCAGCACAAAACGAAGTCAACACTGTTCTAGGAAAAATGTATCACAAAAGAGGCAAAAATATGCAAACATATGGCCAGAAGAAAAGAAAGCTAGAATAGAATAAATTATAGCTAAACGTGAAATGAAGTATAGCACACAAACAAAAGATTCAATCACAATGGAGAATCCTAGATTTATTGAAATAGATATGTCACCAAAACTTACTCCATCTACCCTTAATGTAAAACATAGAAAACAGATGACATCAGGAGACAAACAAACATTGCTACCCTGCAGCAAAAAACTCAACAAAAGACATATGACAATGATTTATGCATCATCAGAAGAAGACACATCTACGATGAAAAATGACAATAATGTCATAGAACCTTTAAAACTTCTAGAATTCAAGAATAACGGTAATAATACACAATACTCTCATATTTCAATACATCATACACTGTTGGTAATTTTAACATCACTTCATTAAGTTGTCATCCCTAACATGATGCCAAAAACCAAGGATCAAAATAATCTACATGCAATAACTCTTATATAATATATCCGTAAGCGCACAGATAATTCTCCCATTGTAGCATTTTACCCAGGAAGTATTCCGAGTATCGTTTATTTATTTTATGCCAAAAGAATAAAGAAGCATTTCTATTCATTTGGAGTAAGCAATTTATAAGGGCTAAGAAGAATATAAATGTGCAGACCTATCATAGCCAATTACACTAATGCTTTAGCAATAAATAGTCAATAATGATATAATAAATGATAACCGAGTAAATGAGGTAAATGGTATTCCAGAGATAGAATATAGAGACTCACTAAAGTAGTAAAAACAATCTCGCGATCCGGCTAGAGTAAAGGAAACCTATGTAATCACTAAATATAAAGTCTACAGCCTACGCCATATTACACATTCTCATTTATAGTATAACCAACTCAGAAAATATCGTAAGGAGCATCAACTAATGAGGATTTTAAGACACAAGGGTCACCTCCTTCGCGACCGTGCTCTGCTAGTCCTATGTACAGGGGGTGGACTACAGAGGAACCAACGCAGCTGTCACCAGCGCGGACTACCACACGTCCCGGCACATCAGGGTGCCTCCGTAGGTACACAATATATCTAGACACCACGTCTACATAATGCATACCACCTAACTCCTCGAGTAATTGAATCAGCGCTTTTACGGTCATACGACAATAATCATCATCAATCACAACTATATCAAATATGCAACTAGAATAAACTAAGAACTGAATACATAGTAATATAATAAAGTAGAGCAAAGTCATAATGAGATACAAGATAAAATTACCAATCTCCAGATGAACAGATCTGGAATCCCGAGCGTAGCGCCCAACTCTACTTGAACCTTGCAAGACGCCTAAACTAAGAACTTGAAGAACTAGAGCTCTACTTCTAATCTCTGGAAACCCTAACTTCTATCTACTCTTGACAAATAAAGCAGGAGGAATGAATTGGTTCTCTTCTAAAGGGGGGTCTGCCTCTTTATTTATAGCGGTGGGATGAACGCGCGCCGCAGGATCAAACCGACTTAACCAAGGGCCGAGATGCACCGTGGGAGGCGGTGGAGGAAGCTTCCAGAAGAGGAGGCCAACCCTAGCCTCAGGGGGGCCGGGCGACACCATGGTGGGGCCGGCCGGCCCCACCCGGTGTCTCAAGCTACGGGTCCCGCTGCCGCGGGTGTCTTCTAGATCCTTCCCGGTCCAGATGGCGATGTTTTCCGTCGCGGTTAAGTTTCGTGGGCAATACGCACTCTAATCCCTCTTTTAAGCCTTTTGAATAATTTCCTGGAAAACAGACAATTCACCAAAACTCGTGGAATTTGTCAGTAATAACCCCTATGTTTCTATTATTAGTTCTTTCCAAGTGATAGTTGACGGTATAGAATTTGTACTTAATGACCGTCAACATACACCCACTATATACAACTAACCATGACTTCTGGCAGACATCCCCTCAGTTTTTCCAACCACCAAGGACATGGAGACACCAAAACAATCATTTTGTGATTATAATCATCATAAGGTTATCATTTTTATATATGTCCTAACATGGTTGAAAAGAAACCCATATATATTTACAAATTATACTTTGTAGGTGATGATGGAGTCATATTTAAACAAGACACCAATGAGGATGATTACATGTTCCCTCTTCAAGGTATATTCGATACACTTCAAATATATTTCCATCAATATGTTATTCCTTTCCTAAATTTTGACGCTACATATATCACACCAAAATGGGACAGATGTGGAAATTGAAATCAGTGAAGACAAGAAAACTACTTCAGAGGATTCTAACAACCTTGATCCTTATGAGCTCATATATAGCAACATACTGCAAAACACACACATGATGAAAAGCGTAGAAAATTGCAGGTTCTGCAATGCAAAGAAATTCGAGTATGAATCTATGGGGCTATGTTGTAGAAAAGGACAAATAAAACTAGTAAATATAGAGACACCACCTGAACTAATCAGACTTTGGATGAGTAATGACTCTGATGCAATACATTTTCAGAACAATATAAGATTTTTCAATGGACACTTCTCATTTACTTCTCTTTACTGCCACCTTGATAAAGAGACAACAGACATGCAAAAAACTTGTATTTACACCTTTCGAGCTCATGGACAGATGTATCATAATATGCGCTCATTTGGTAATAGTCGCACAGGTCCAAAGAATCTAGAACTGTATTTCTATGATGATGATCCAAGACTAGAGCACCGGTACCGCCATTGTCGCACAAGGAAATGTACAAGCAAGACAAACATATAATTGGTATAACAACCAACATTCTACATGATAATCCATACTCTAAACAGTTTAGGAGTTTGGGACAAGGCAAAAACCTTAAGGACTACAGGCTAATAATGAACCTTGACCAAAGGTTGGACCAGAAGACATATAATGCACCAATCACTTCGGAGGCAGCTGCAGTGTGGGTCAAAGGAAATAAAAGAAGAAATACTTTTGACAATTATGTGATACTAGATGGGAAGAACAACAAAACACAAGGCATTCAATCATAACATGGGTGCTATGATCCGTTGTCGTATCCTATATTCTTTCCAAGAGGTGAACTGGGTTGGCTTTCAAATATCCCAAAGACCAACATAAAAATGGAAGATGTGATAAAGGCCCACGCTAATCGTATTGATCATGCTGACCCAGGTTTGCATTTCATATATTATTATCCTCAAAATCAGTTTTGATATATGTTACATTCCTACATATGCAGCTAACTTTTAATGTTGCGACTCTTACACAGAGTCAAGCAGTAGGTTGTGCGTACCCATGAGAGAATACTACTGCTATAAATTCCATATGCGACCAAACATATTGAACCCGACATTGCATGGTGGTCGGCTTTTTCAACAATTTGTCATAGATACATACATCAAGATTGAAACCTACCGACTAGACTACATATGGCATCATCAGAAAGAAATAAGGGCAGATCTATACCAACGCCTTTTGGATAGCTTTCAAACCGGAGAATGACAAGGAAATGCAGTAGGGAAACAAATGGTTCTTGCCCCATCATTTATTGGAGGGCCACGAGATAAACAACGTCGCTATCTAGATGCCATGGCTTTAATTCAAAAATATGGAAAGCCAGACATATTCCTCACAATGACCTACAACCCCAAGTGGGAAGAGATCACCTGTGAACTAGAGTTTGGACAAACACCACAAGATCGCCTAGATCTTATCGTTCACGTTTTCAGGGTGAAGTTAGAAGAAATGAAGTATCAATTGTTTACTAACGACATTCTTGGAAAGGTCAAGGCATATACCTATGTTGTAGAGTTCCAAAAAAGGGGTCTACCTTATGCTCACTTCTTACTGATCATGACAGAAAAATACAAGTACACATGTACAAAACAATATGATAGAATCATCTCCGCAGAGCTTCCTGACAAGTACAAGTACCCAGAGCTCTACAAAATGGTCATCAAATATATGATGCATGGTCCTGGTGGTATATTGAACCAGTATCCAAGGCCATTTAACGAAGCCACTATTCAAGTCAAGGACTTCTACCCATTGTATAGGAGGCGCAATGAAAGTCGGATTCAAACACTCTGAAACTGCTAACTAGACAATAGGTGGGTCATTCCATATAACCTATATCTATTGCTGAAGTTCAACTGTCACATAAATGTTGAGGTATGCTCAAGCATTAAATCCGTTAAGTACTTGTTCAAATACATCTACATGCGACATGGCTTGTCATCATCTGTATCTAGGGCAGACAATAAAAATGAAATTGATGAGATCAGTCAATATATGTTGACGCACGGTGGGTGACACCTTCGAAAGCACTATGGAGAATATATGCATTTGAACTAAGCAAGATATATCCATCTATCATACAACTGCAACTTCATCTCCCAAATATGCACACAGCTTCATATAATGGCAAAGATAATGTCGCGACTATCATACAACTGCAACTTCATCTCCCAAATATGCACACAGTTTCATATAACTGCAACTTCACACTGAAATGTGTGACCGGATGATCGCGCATGGCATGCATGCATGCCCCCGCGATTCTCGCGCACGCATACGGCATGCATGGCCTGCACTGCACAACCGTATGACCTTATCATATTGGGCAGTAGCAGCACGTGCCCGGTTCATCTATTTTCTTCAAAGAAAGGTGGGAAACTATAAAAAAGCTGAAATAAAAAGATACAATGTTCTGTTTAGATTGTTCTGTCTTCTTAGTTAGTTAGTTTGTAACAGCTTGTAGTCGTGGAACACCACAGCCACACTGTACTTCTTATGCCGTATTCAGCGATGAACCAAAAAAACGCTAGACTTACTGTAAGATCCAATTTCCGAAACAGTTAAAAACGAATCTGAAACAATGAAAGAATATGAACAGTTGCATGTCGTACGCATACACTAACAGATTGTCACCATACCACACCCGGTGGTACAGCCCATGAACAAGCCCAGACGAAGTGTTCGTGCCAGGCCCAAGAATGTGAGACTCAATGGCCCAGAGTGGGTCTATAACTTGTGTGAATGTAATCTATCGAGGGGCGAGTAGAAAAGGGAGGAGAGCCGTCATGTATGGACTATCGAAGAACTAAAAAGCAAAGTCGAAATAGACACAGCCGACAGCCTGTCCGGCGGGCTGCTATCCTTCTTCTTCCTCCTTCTTCTCCGATTGGATTGGGTCTGCGCCACCGCAATTCCGCGGCGCTGACATCTGGTATCAAAGCCGTCGTCCTTGGCGACGCTGAGTGCTGGATCCACCGGCAACTCACCAGCACTACACGCGACTTCGGCGGGCCGAAGGAGCGATGGATCCCAATGTCCGTCTTCTCTTCGACGAAGTGCTCAAGCGGATCGACGACCTGCGCTCCGACTCTACCGATCGATGGGAGCGCTGGGAGAGGCGTTCCGAGGAGACTGCGACCGAGATTCGGGAGCGCGACATGGCGGTCGAGCGAAGGATCGCCTCGCTGGAGGAGTTCGCTACGGCGGACTACACCGCCGCCGTGGTGGCTGACAAATGGGGGGCACACTTCGAGGAGCGCGTCTCGGAGCTCGAGCAGCGGGTGTGGGGGCTTGAAGGAGTCCGAGTCCAGGAAATCGCCGACGAGAGGGATGACCGCGTGGCTGCTCTCGAGGCGGCCGCGATGGTCTTCGGCGAATGGCGGCCGTGGGTCGACGGCCAAATCGATGACCTCCCTCACGAGCCCAAAAGCGCCGCCTACCCAGAATCGTGTCGATCCCGGCCCAACCTCTACTACCAGGGAATCCTTCCCCAACCAACTCCGGTCGCCAAGGCCCCCACCGGAACAACGACCGAGTGGCCCAGGGCGGGCACCGTGAAGCTTCGACTACACGGGCGAAGGGCTATGGGTCAAATTCGGCCATAGCCCTGAACCCGGCCAATGGTGCGTATCAATTTCCCCCTGTCTTCCCCAATTATTTTGCTCTCCCTCTTTCTACAGCCCCAGATCCCAACCCTCCACCAAATCCACCACCCCCAAATTTCAGAACCCATACCGATTTCACCCACCTACCACCCCCTCATCCTTCCCATCTTGGCCACTTACCCAAAATCCACTTCCCTGAGTTCGATGGATCTACACCACAACTCTGGATTTCTCAAGCCAATTCATACTTCGATATGTATTACGTCGATCCTGCTGTTCGCGTCCGCGTAGCTACAATGCACTTCACTGGGTCAGCTAAACGTTGGCTTCAGTCCATTTCTCACCGCATTGCTAATACTGATTGGGCGACGTTACGTGCTCGCCGTGTGAACGATTACGTCGCGATCGGCCACGAACTCCTACTCCGCCCGACTTTTTCCATATCAAAAACAACGGCTCGGTGCAGGATTATGTTGATCAGTTTGTTGATCTTGTTGAACAGCTATCAGCCTACACACCCAATTCCGATACACTCTCCCATGTTACCCGTTTCGTGGACGGCTTACGAGATGATATTCGTTCAGTTGTACTTGTTCAGAGACCGTCCGACCTCGATACTGCTTGTTCTCTCGCCTTATTGCAGGAAGAGGCCGTCGAGCCGGGTCTGCGCAAGGACTTCAAGCGCTCTGAACCTTCGCCCTTCATCAAGCACTCTCCAGCGCGCCCACACGTACCCCCGCCCCCGTTGCTTCGTGCCGGTCAGGCGGGGCACGCTACGGAGGACCGGCGGCCACAAGGCGATCGCCGCATGGACCGTCGTCCCCCGTTGGATGCTCGTCTTTAGGCGGCAGCATGAAGTCCGAAAGGCGCGTGGGCTTTGCATGCGCTGTGGTGAAAAGTGGCATCAAGGTCACAAGTGTTCCACTAACATTCAACTCCATGCTCTGCAAGAAGTGTGGAGTCTCTGTGAAGACATGTTCCATGATGAAGAATGTTCTGAGCTAGAGTCGTCTGTCGAGCAGCACGATCAAGCCTTCATGCTATTGTCTTCTAATGCTCTGTCTTCTTCATTTCACCCTCGAACCTTGCAGTTTCAGGGAGGGATTTAGAACAAGGCAATCTCTATTTTGCTGGATTCAGGGAGCACTCATTTGTTTCTTGATTCTCAGTTAGCTGATGTTCTTTCTGGAGTATCTACTTTGCCTGTCCCAACCACAGTGAAGATGGCAGATGGGGAACCGGCCCAAAGCACTTCTCACCTTCGGTTTGCAGAGTGGTCCATTCAGGGTTACCATTTCCATTCAACCCTTAAGTTCATCCCAATTGGCTCATATGAGATGATTCTAGGCATGGACTGGTTACAGGCTTTCTCCCCTACGAAAGTGCATTGGCTACAAAGGTGGATTCAGATTTCTTATGGTCCTGACAGTGTGGTGCTTTATGGTGTTTCACCTGGTCAGTCCAGCTCCCCTCAAGTCAAAGTTCTGCATATTTCAGAATCTGAACATGTCATGTCCCAGGAAACTGTAATGGAAGTCCCTTCAGAGGTTCAGATATTGCTTGATCAGTATGAGCATCTTTTTCAAATACCTACTGAGCTTCCCCCACGCCGTGCTTGTGACCACTCTATTCCCCTGCTCCCTGGAGCCCAGCCGGTGTCAGTCAGGCCTTACCGCTACTCCCCAGCCCTAAAAACAGAGATTGAAACCCAAGTCGGTGAGATGTTAAAGGCAGGTTTCATACGTCCTAGCACCAGCGCCTTCTCATCTCCTGTGCTGCTGGTGCGTAAAAAGGATGGTACCTGGCGGTTTTGCGTTGATTACCGTCAGCTCAACGCTCTTACAGTGAAAAGCAAGTTCCCTATTCCTATGATAGATGAGCTCCTTGATGAACCGTCCGGTGCTAAGTGGTTTACTTGCTTGGATTTGAGGGCGGGGTTCAATCGAGATCGTTGGCACCGGGGGAGGAGTACAAGACAAAGATTTCGCACACATTGGGGACATTTTGAGTTCACAGTCATGGCATTCGGACTCACTGGTGCACCCAACTCCTTTCAAGGCGCGATGAATACAACTTTACAGCCTCTTCTTCGTAAGTGTGTGCTGGTTTTCTTCGACGATATCCTCATATACAGTCCCACTTATGAGCTGCACCTACAGCACTTGGCTCAAGTCTTTGATCTTCTATCTAGAGATCAGTGGTTAGTGAAGATCTCCAAATGTCGCTTTGCTCAGTAGTCAGTTGGTTATCTCGGACACGTGGTTAGTGGACAAGGAGTAGCTACGGATCCAAGCAAAATTGAGGCCATCAAGGCTTGGCCTGAGCCCACTGATATCAAGCAGTTGCGGAGTTTTCTCAGCCTGTCCGGTTATTACCGCAAGTTTGTCCAGCATTATGCTATCATTGCCCGTCCGTTATCGGATTTGCTCAAGAAAGGCACCCTTTTTGTTTGGACTTCGAACCATTCCACGGCATTTGCCACATTGAAGCAAGCCCTGGTGTCTGCCCCGGTTCTTTCCTTACCAGATTTCAGTCGGCCATTCCAACTCCAGACCGACGCCTGTGACAATGGTGTGGGCGCTGTACTTCTTCAGGATGGTCATCCACTGGCCTATATCAGCAAGTCTCTCGGCCCTCGCATGCGTGGCTTGTCCACTTATGAGAAAGAGTATCTAGCAATATTTGTGGCAGTGGATCACTGGAGATCTTATCTCCAACATGGGGAGTTCATCATTTTTACAGATCAGCGCAGTTTGATGCACATTACTGACCAACGTCTGCAAACGCCTTGGCAAATGAAATTGTATACAAAGCTCGTGGGCCTCCAATTCAAAGTGGTGTACAAGGCAGGAACTTCTAATTTGGCTGCTGATGCCTTGTCCCGCCATCCGTCACCTCCGGACCAGTTGCTCGCGTTGTCATCTTCATCTCCGGACTGGTTGACTCAGATTGTAGCTGGATATAACTCAGATGACTACTCTCGTAAGCTTCTACAGCAGCTATCGGTTGATCCAAACTCTCACCCTCCTCACTCATTGGTGAACGGCTTGATCAGAGTTGGTGACCGCATTTGGGTGGGCGACAACAAGGCAATTCAGCAGCGCATCATGGAAGCTCTGCACTCCAGCGCCATTGGAGGCCATTCCGGCTTTCCCGTGACGTATGCCCGCATCCGTAAATTGTTTGCTTGGACAAGTATGAAGGCTGATGTGAAGCAGTTTGTCTCTTCGTGCGCTGTCTGTATTCAAGCCAAGCCAAACCATGCCAAGTATCCGGGGCTGCTGTCTCCCCTGCCCGTGCCAACTGAGTCCTGGCAGGTTGTCTCCATGGACTTCATTGAGGGCCTCCCCCGTTCTGGTCAGGCAAATTGTGTGCTTGTGGTAGTGGATAAGTTCAGCAAGTTCGCTCACTTCATACCTCTACTGCACCCCTTCTCAGCTTCTCAAGTGGCTCAGCTGTTCCTCGATCAAGTTTACCGCCTCCACGGTATGCCCAAATACATCATCTCTGATCGAGACCGCATATTTACCAGCAATTTCTGGAAGGAGTTATTCCGTCTTGCTCGTACTACACTATGCATGAGTTCCGCTTACCATCCACAGACCGACGGTCAGACCGAACGTGTTAACCAATGTCTGGAGACCTTCTTACGATGCTTTGTGCACTCCTGCCCCCGCCAATGGATTCGTTGGCTCAGTTTGGCCGAGTACTGGTACAACACAAGCCTCCATTCTTCACTGAATCGCTCTCCTTTTGAAGTACTGTATGGCCATTCTCCACGGCATTTTGGTCTTTCTCCTCCTGAAGCTTCTTCTGTACCTGATGTGGAGTCCATGCTTGCTGAGCGTGCTACTATGATGGGCCTGGTGCGCCAACACCTTCTCAGAGCTCAACAGCGGATGAAAGCGCAAGCTGACAAACGCCGCTCAGAACGTTCGTTCCAAGTAGGTGATCTTGTGTACTTGAAGCTCCAGCCTTACGTTCAAGCTTCTCTGGCTCCCCGCGCAAATCAGAAGCTCTCCTTCCGCTACTTCGGACCCTACAAGATACTGTCCAAGATCGGCGAAGTCGCTTACAAGCTGGAGCTGCCTGCTTCCTCTACGGTGCATCCTGTATTCCATGTTTCTCTTCTGAAGGCGGCACCATCGGCTAAGTACCCTCTATCGTCTGCTCCTCCTGATACTTCCGATGGTCTTCAGATACCTGAGGTGATCCTTCAACGACGTCTCCACCCCCGTCGCGCAGGTTCGATTCCTCAGTTCCTCATCAAATGGTCAGGTCTTGGTGCTGAGCTTGCTACATGGGAAGATGCCGATGCCATCCAGCAGCAGTTTCCTTATGCTCCGGCCTGGGGACATGCCGGTTCTCAAGGGGAGGGGAGTGTCACCATACCACACCCGGTGGTACAGCCCATGAACAAGCCCAGACGAAGTGTTCGTGCCAGGCCCAAGAATGTGAGACTCAATGGCCCAGAGTGGGTCCAGAAACTGTGTGAATGTAATGTCTGGTCGAGGGGCGTAGAAAAGGGAGGAGAGCCGTCATGTATGGACTATCGAAGAACTAAAAAGCAAAGTCGAAATAGACACAGCCGACAGCCTGTCCGGTGGGCTGCTATCCTTCTTCTTCCTCCTTCTTCTCCGATTGGATTGGGTCTGCACCGCCGCAATTCCGCGGCGCTGACACAGATTGTATATATACGTCACCTCTGACCGTTGGATCATATTGGAGCCCTGAGCGCAGGGGTGGAGCCACCCTATATCGATGCACATGGTGCAGCCGGCCCAGCTACTAACCGGTGATTTTCAGAGCATTCTCTTCTTATTTTCCTGTGCCATCTTTCTCATCTCACAGTCTGAGAGCATGAGACTTATTTTGTACATTGTGAGTGTCATAAATTTTGAGATGTCTTAACTCTCCAAGAAAGTTGGAAGGACTAGTAATTGGTCAAGGTCATGAGTCATAGGACTAGAAAGTGTTTGCATTGGTTTGAAGCCCTGTGAGGCCCCGCTTGTCTCCTAGGCAAATGATCCCGCCATGGAGGCGGGGAAGAGCCAAAGAGGTAAGTTTAGACCCGCAGGCAAACAAAAATAAGAAATTTTGATTGCGAGGATCATCGATCGATCGTCCCCGTCGTTAATTCCTCGGATGCAATACGTGCATGTGCCCCAAATGGCATTGATCGGCGCCAAGATCGATCGCGTGCCTTTTTGGAGCCAAAGATAACTTTTGCAACTCATTTTCCAAATTTACTCCTGGATTATTATCGGGGGTACACGTGTTGCATTGCGAGCCACGACCGCAATGTTCGAGCATTATTTTTACCCTAGTCCGTAGGTGACGATGCGATGATTTGTCACTCTAGCTACTTCCTCCTCCTAATTTATAAGACGTTTAATTTTTATGTTAAATTTGACCACTGTTTTATTTAAAAAAAATTATAAAAATTATTTTTTATTATGTTTTGTTTTATTAATAAAAGTTCTTTAAGAATGAATTAATTTTTTCTATTTTTACATAATTTTTTTTAATACGATAAATGGTCAAACTTAGAAAAAAAAATTAAACGTCTTATAATTTGATGAGATGGAAGAAATACTTTTTTCTTTTATTTTCATTCCAAGAAAAAAGAAACAAAGTATTATTATTATTATTATTATTATTATTATTATTATTACTACTACTACTACTACTACTACTACTACTACTACTACTACTACTACTACTACTACTACTACTACTACTACTACTACTACTACTACTAACTATCTACATCAATCTATCTAGCTGGCTGCTGCTGGCTTTGCTACTGCTACTACTACTACTACTACTACTACTACTATCGCTATCGCTATCAAGCTTATTGCTATTACTATTAATATTACTCATTATCACACTCTATTATCTATTACTAAGCGCTACTACTCAAGCTGCTACTATCAAGCTACTATCATCAAGCATTATCTCTTATCGTTATCAAGTATCGCTATCAAGTATCAAGTAATGTTACTATCAAGTATTATCACCAAGTATCGCTGCCACTACTGTATCGCTATCATTGCCGCCAAGCATTACTATCAAGTATCGCTATCATATCGCTGCTATGCATCAAGTATTTATCACGCTGTTGTTATCAAGTATTACTACTATTGGTATCGTTATTGCTATTACTATCAAGTATCGCTTTCTATCAAGCATTACTATCGCTATTATCAAGGCACATCGTTATCAAGCCACAAGTATCGCTATCAAGTATCAAGCATTACTAACAAGCATCAAGTATCGGGTCACTTGCCATCAAGCATTACTACTACTACTACTACTCCTACTCCTACTATCAAGCACGGCTATCACATCATTGCCGTCATTGCACTACTACTACTACTACTACTCCCTCTCTACTATCAAGTCTTTGGCTGGCCGTCAAGCATCGCTACTACTACTACTACTACTACTCCTACTCCTACTACTACTACTACTACTCCTACTCCTACTACTACTACTCCTACTCCTACTCCTACTCCTACTACTCCTACTCCTACTACTACTACTACTACTCCTACTACTACTACTACTACTCCTACTCCTACTACTACTACTCCTACTACTACTCCTACTCCTACTACTACTCCTACTCCTACTACTACTACTACTACTACTACTACTACTACTATCACGCTATCGCTGGCTTTGTATCAAGCTTCGCTGCCGCTATCGCTATCAAGTATCTGCTATCAAGTATCAAGTATCGCTTCTGCTGCTGCTGCTGGCTGCTGCTGCTGCTGCTGCTTCAGCTGCCAAGCTCTTTGGCTGGCGCTTACTATCAAGTATCGCTTTACTGCTACTCTAGCTTTACTATCGCTACTATCATCTCTTTGGCATTATCAAGTATCGCTCGCTCTGCGCTGCTGCTGCTACTATCTGCTATCTTTGGCTGGCTGGCTGGCTGCTACTACTACTACTACTACTGCTCCTCCTGCTCCTTACTATCTCTCTCACATCTGGCTGGCTGGCCGCTGCTACTACTACTACTACTCCTCCTACTCCTACTCTTTCATCGCTCTTTGCTGCTCTCTTGCTACTACTACTACTCCTACTACTCCTACTCCTACTACTGCTACTACTACTCCTACTCCTACTACTACTACTCCTACTACTCCTACTACTACTACTCCTACTCCTACTACTACTACTACTACTCCTACTACTACTACTACTCCTACTCCTACTCCTACTCCTACTCCTACTCCTACTCCTACTACTACTACTACTACTACTACTACTACTCTACTACTCTTTTGCTGCTACTCTCGCTCGCTATCGCTTCTGGCTGGCTGGCTCTTCTTTAATTTCTTTCTAACGCCACTACTACCACTACTACCACTACTACTACCACTACACTACCACTACCACTACTACTACTACTACACTACCACTACTACTACTACCACTACGACTACCACTACCACTACCACTACCACTACCACTACCACTACCACCACCACTACCACTACCACTACTGCGACTACTGCTACCACCACCACCACCACTACCACTACCACTACTACCACTCTTTCCTACCACCACCACTACGCTGCTACTATCGCTACTATTACTCGCTTACTATCACTCGCTACTACAAGCACTATCAAGCATTATCTACTATTATCACTGCGCCTCGCTACTACTACTATCAAGCATTATCACTGCTCATTTACTGCTCTATCTCACGCTTAATGGCGCTAATCTCCCATTATCGCATTATCATTGCGCTGTATCAAGCTGCTGGCGCTGCTGGCGCTTATCTAGTATTATCACTACGCTACTACTACTATCTGGTATCGCGCTGCTATCGCTGCATTATCAAGTATTATATGGCTGCTGGCGCTGCTGCTGCGCGCCTCTTTGCTACTGCTGGCTGGCTGGCTGGCTAACAGCTGCGGCTGGCTGGCTGGCTGGCTGGCTGGCTGGCTGGCTGGCTGGCTGGCGCCGCTTTCTTTGCTGCTACTCTTGCTCCTGCGCTGCTGGCTGGCGCTGCCTGCGCTGCTACTACTGCTACTACTACTACTGCGCTGCTACTACTGCCTACGCTGCTACTACGCTGCTCTTTGCTACTGCGCTGCTACTACTGCGCTGCTACTACTGCGCTGCTGCTGGCTGCGCCTGCGGCACGCTGCGCTACTACTACTGCGCTGCGCTGCGCTGCTGGCACGCTGCGCTACTGCGCTGCTACTCACTGGCACGCTGCGCTGCGCTGCGCTACTACTACTACTGCGCTACTGCGCTGCTGGCTGGCGCTGCGCGCTGCGCTGCGCTACTACTCTTTACTGGCACGCTCTTCTTTCTTCTTCTTTCTTCTTCTTCTTCTTCTTCTTCTTCTTCTTTAACGCCTGCTGGCTCTGCTCGCTCTATTCCTGGCTCACTGCTCTAGCTGGCTGCTGCTGCTGCTGCTGGCTGGCTAGCTTTCTTCGCTGCTCACTCACTCACGCTCTGCTGGCTGGCGCTACTACTACTACTACTACTCTTTGGCTGCTGGCTGCTACTACTACTACTACTCCTACTCTGGCTGGCTGCTGCGCTGCTACTCTTTGCGCTACTCGCTGCTGCTCTGCGCTACTGCGCTGCTACTGCTACTACTGCTGCGCTGCGCTGCGCTGCGCTCGCTGCTGCGCTCGCTGCTGCGCTGCTTTGCCGCTGCTTTGCTGCTCCTACTACTACTACTACTGCGCTCCTACTGCTACTACTGGCTGCTACTGCTGCGCTGCTACTGCGCTACTACTGCTGGCTGGCTGGCTGGCTAGCGCTACTACTGCGCTGCGCTGCTGGCTGGCTGGCTGGCTGCGCTGCGCTGCGCTGCGCTGCGCTGCTGGCTGGCTGGCGCTGCTGGCGCTCGCTGCTCTGCGCTGCTATCGCTGCGCTCTTTATCGCTATCGCTATCTGGCTTGCTGCCGCTGCTTCTTCTTCTGCTGCTCGCTGCTGGCTATTTGGCTGGCTGGCTGCCGCTGCTGGCTCTTCTTTGCTACTACTACTACTACTACTACTACTACTACTACTACTACTACTACTACTATCTGCTATCGCTCTGCTGGCTATCTGCACGCTATTTGCTACTACTACTACTACTACTACTACTACTACTATCAAGCATTATCTGCTACTACTACTACTACTACTACTACTATCAAGCTGCTACTCGCTTACTATCGCTCGCTGCGCTGTATCTATCTGCTATCGCTTATCTACTACTGCTACTACTACGCTACTATGCTACTATCTGCGCTACGCTGCGCTATCGCTATCGCTGCGCTGCGCTGCGCTGCGCTATCGCTGCTGGCTATCGCTATCGCTGCTGGCTGGCTGGCGCTATCGCTGCTTTCTGTTTGGCATTATCAAGTATGCTACTGCTACTTACTACTACTACTACTATGCTATCAAGCATTACTATCGCTATCTCGCTCGCGCTCGCTGCTGGCTGGCATCGCTATCGCTGGCAATCGCTGGCGCTCGGCTGGCTGGCTGGCGCTGCTGGCTGGCTGGCTGCTGCTGTCTCTTCGCTGCCGCCGCTACTATCGCCAAGCATCGCTACTACTACTACTACTACTACTACTACTACTACTACTACTACTACCGAGTACACCTGAGGAGTATAGGATTGAATGGGTGATTGATGATGACAGGAGCATGGCGCGACCATGGCATCAGCCGTTGGGTGTGGATGTGGTCAGTACGGGTGCGTTTGGTTTCTAAACTAATTTTTAGTCTACCTAGGATTCTAGTCTGGGCAGCCTTAGTCTGTACCCATCAAGCCAATCCCTATTTATTTGATTATTTATATTACGTAAGTCTGGCTAGCATGTGAATATGTTTGGTTGCTTGGTTTTCTATGGTAGAGTTACCTCTTCCTCGAATAGGTAAGTTTACCTCTTTGAGAGATTTTATCGAACAAGTAACAGGCATCTCGGCGAGCACAGCGTACGTTGCAGCGCAGCGAGCACACCACACGCAAACACGGCGACGTCGGCGAGCACGGCAAGCAAGGCGAGCGCGGCAAGCAGCACAGCAAGCACACCACACGGCAACACCGCAAGCAGCACGGCGAGCAGGACGAGCACACCACATGCAAGCAGCATGCCATCAGTGAAGAAGATGCGGAGATGCTCGACATCATCCCCAAGCTCGCGAGCATGGCAAGCATCCCCATCCGCGTGCGAGCATGGCGAGGGGAGAGGTGAGGCGAGTGAATTCGCATGCTGGCTGGGGTGAGGCTTGCGGCTGTCATGACCTCTTCTATGCGGCCGGCCCGGCCGCCGTGAGCTCCTCCCAAGGTCCGGCCGGCTGTTGTGGCCTCACGAGCTCCTACGCGTAGCCATGGCGTTCGTCGCGAGCTCTTCCCCGGGGCCGGCGTGGCCGTTCCGCTGTCCGGGCGGTCACGAGCTCCTCCAAGCGGCTGTCGCGACCTCCCCCCGCCGCAGGGGACCTTGCCGCTGGAGCCAATCTCCACACACCTAACGCGCAGCGAGCCAAGGACACGGACGGGGATGTGGTGCCGGACACGGGACGACGGACGAGCAGGCATCGGTGCAGAGAGTGTCGCCGGGGAGGAGCTGCACGAAGGAACAGAGGCTACAGAGAGGTGAGGCGAGCGGATTCGGATTTCTGGCGCTCGAGCCCTCGGCTCCCGGAGAACGACCGATTCAGGGCGTTCGATCCTGCCAAAGCCAAAAGCGCACGGATGGCCTCCAGGTTCTAACAGTTGCGCGTAACCAAACAGTCTAAAATTAGCTCTAGAGAGCTTGGTCTGAAGTTAGGCAACCAACCAAACACATCGCAGACACCATTTTTCTTGTGAACAATAATAATATTATACAAGCTACCCATTCGCGAAGTTCAAGCCAAGAATTAACTGTTCGTTGCGTACCAGTCATTCGTAGTACGCAGTAACAGTCATTCGTGCTACGACTGCTCGTATACACGTGGAAAACAAAGTTAGTACACTACGTTCATACAAGGGCGGAAATAATTACCGACCTTAGTACGTATTTCTTTGAGAAGCGAGACCAATAGTTATGTTATTTAGGGACGGAGGGAAGAATGACATTTATCTAGGGAGTGGCTTGGGAACCTGCCGACCCACCCACTAAAAACTGACTGACGCCATGGATTGTTCGCTCTGTTACTGTCACATCACACACGCCTTGCTTAATTGTGTGCTTAACTTCCGTCTGTCCCTGTCTGATTAGCAGCTTACTTCCAGTCCGTCCGTCCAGTCCTGGGGCTCCTCGGCTTCGTCGGCTATGATCTCAATTCTCAACGTACCGTAAGCAGCTATCCTTATCAATCTGCTGCAGTTCCAGTACTAATAACAACAACTTACCTTTCTGCACCAACAATAATGTTTTGCTTGTGTTTGGTCCCTTTTTTTTAAAAAAAAAACTCTTAATTAATAATAACAATAGCTTCTCTGTCAAGCTGAATGCCAATTCTTCACCGCCTGAGAGTCAGAGTCGTCCTCAACAAACGGCGAGATGGCCAAGGAAGACCAGATGCATGGACTATTGGACTCCTATAGTCTAGTCTAGAAGAGAGCGTCATCCTCATCCCACGACTCCAAGCCCGGGAACTCGCCGCTGCCACCACAGGCCTCCGCCTTCACCTGCAACGCCGCCGCACCGGGACCCACGGCGGAGCAGTGGCAGAAGAACACGCCAGGACCAGGATGCGCGGGCGCCGCACCGCCCCTGCCCCCGCCCGCCGCGCCGAGCATCAGGAACGCCGACGTGTCCAGCGTCGGCAGCAGCGTCTCCGTCGTCGTCGTCGTCGTCAGGCCCGCGCCGCCGGGGAGGGAGCCGCCGTCGCCGACACCGGGCGGCAGAGGAGCTCCAGCGCGGCGGGGTCCGGCAGCAGCAGCAGCGCGTCGTCGGCGCCCGTGACCTGGTGCACCATGCGGCGGAAGCTGGCGGCGTCGGCGCTGATGTACGTGGTCGGCAGCTTCCGCGACGGCCGCGGCCGGCGCCGCTTGCCACCGCAGCGGGGCGCGGGGCGGAGGTGGTTGCGGCGCGGTGGGGAAGCGGTCGCTACGGGCGTCGTCGGGGACGGGGACGGCGTGGCGAGGTCTGGGTCGTACAGCACCTTCTGCTGCTGGTAACTGGGTACGAGTACGACTGGGTGCCAGGACGGCGCCGGCGGCGAGATGGAGGAGGAGGAGGAGTTGGCAGACCCGCCCATGTGCGGGGCAGCGGCGGCGGCGGCGGCGGCGGCCATGAGCGTCCCGCTTGCAGGATGAGCCCGGCCGGGCCGGGCAGAGCAGAGCAGAGCAGGTGTGCGGGAGCCAGGGGAGGACGAGTGCGGGTAGTTTTGTGTGTGGTTTATATCGGGGCGAGCTCAAGCTCAGCTCAGCTCAAACTGACATGACAGTGACACGTTCTTTGGGGTGGCTCGGCTCAGCTCAAACTGACATGACAGTGACACGTTCTTTGGGGTGACTTGACCATCGAGAGCTACAAAATCCAACCACAACCCGACCGGACGCGCAACAAGGAAAAACAACAAGCGTCTGGATTGACAGGGGTGTTTGGTTGGTCATGTAAGCCGTTGGATAAGAGTTGATTGATTTGCTATGAGAAAAAATACTGTTAATAATTGATAAGTCTAGCTGATAAGACAAACAAACCGAACGAATAACATACAGCGCGGCTGCGTAGGGCATCTTAGGAAATTTAGACGGCAGTCAAACTCTAACCAGAGGCCCCTGTGAGCACCTATTTCAGTTTATTTGAAAAAGACTTGCCTTAGTTTACAAAAAAAAAAGAAAGAAAAAAACTTGCATTGCAAGTTGTGATAGATCATAACACAGTGGTAACGATCAATTTTATATGTACGCTAATACATTGACGCGGCGAGAGTTTTTTTCCCCCGAAAAAACGGATCGTCTTTGGCTGCATAATGCATAATGCAATAACCAATCTTCTTCCACTTACGCACGATTAGTTAATATAGCCTTGAAGATTTGATGCATAATGCATGACTCCGGTTTTAATTTGAGCAGGGTTGACGCAAGTAATTACAAATAAAATTTAAGATTTTTTAAATTTTAAGCAGCCTGTTCACCTAGACTTATAAATAGATTGGACTAATTTTCTGTGAGAGAAAAATACTATTTGAACAGTGATAAGATAAGGGGACAAGATGAAGATTAAGATAGGTATGATAACAACGGGTACATATTAGTCTAGATCTAAAAACTTGTTCACTGGACTTATAAGCTGACTGATAAACCGAAACAGCTGATTTCAATTAATTTGTGCGAGAAAAAAATAATATTTAAACAACTGATAAGTCTATTATTGATAAAACGAGCCACATTTATATACATTCATGCTCTACGGTGTGTGTGAAATGGTTTAGGAAAAGTTGGACCTTTTGGCTGGGGCCTTGTTTAGTTCCATGAAAGTTTTTGAGGAGAGAGATTATAAAGTCCTGTAGCACTTCGTTTTTATTTGGTAAATATTGTCCAATCGTGGCCCAACTAGGCTCAAAAGATTCGTCTCGTGATTTACAACAAAACTATGTAATTAGTTATTTTTTTTATTTATATTTAATACTCTTTACATGCGGTAAATTATTTATGAGAGGAGAGAGATTGTAAAGTCCTGTAGCATTTCGTTTGTTTGTGGTAAATATTGTCCAATCGTAGCCCAACTAGGCTCAAAAGATTCGTCTCGTGATTTACAACAAAACTATGCAATTAGTTATTTTTTTATTTATATTTAATGCTTTCTTTATATGCGGGTATAAATTGATGTGATGGAGAGAGAGTGTAAAAACTTACAATTTCAATTAAAAGTTGCATGGAACTAAACAAGGCCTGGGTCAACAGCTTTTGCGGCCTGCTTGACGTGCTCTACATGTCGTCAGACTGTACTCACACGCACAGGCAACCTGACTTTTGCATTGACTAATGACTCTCTGAGGAGCACGGTAGCTGCTACAGTAACAGTAGTGTGCCTGCCTGCCTGCCATCTACACAGTATCTTGGAAATAATCATACGTGCCATGCCATGGTCAAAAGCACACGTGCACACACACAGAGAGAACATGTGCGCCGGCCATCTCATCTCGTCTCATTATGTGGTGCATTTTGATTAATTATACAATACTGATTGACTTTGCTTTTATCTGGTTTGCAAGTGTAGTAGAGCTAATTAAGTTAAAAGCAGTTTAAGATAAAGAAATGGTCGAGTAGCCTTTTTTTTTCCTTTTTGCTTCGTCCGTATCTATAACTCTTATAAGCCTAAACCCTGTTAAACTAATTCTCTCCCTCCTAATTGGTTGGGAGCTCGAGAATGATGTCAGCTGACATCATCGGAGGAGTTACCTCCACTAAAGGCCCATTTATTTCCCACTAGCTCTTTCTTTTAAAATAGAAAAAAAGTCGTAGCACCTAAACCAAATATCGTAATTAAAATCCAATTGCACCATGGTGTTCCTCGCAATAAACTCTTCAAAACAAAACCCCACATGAATATATTTCGATAACTTTTTTGTAAAAATTTAAATCATTTTAAGCAATTTAAACCTCCACAATTTAAATCGTTTCTTGCAAAAAATATAGGAGTTCCCGCAGCAACGCCAAGGGCATCCTACTAGTTTAGTTACTCCCTGAGTAGCCTACACATACACACACACAAACACAGCTGCGGGCTAATTTTTGCCTTCAAACCGTGAAAAACAACGTTGTGAGAGAGCTGTTATAAAAAAAAAAAGAGTTCTCAGAGAGCAATACAAGGCCTCCGATGCCTGTGTGCCTGAGTTGTGCCCAGCCCAAGTTAAGCAAAGACTCCGGCCCAAGTAAGACAATGGGCCCTAAGGCCGCTTCCGACGGGAACAAGATGGACATGGACCCCATGGCCCCACCAGGCCCATCAACGACGTCGATTCCACCAAAGGCCGAGACAAGCCGAACCAAAACGCCGCCGCTCGCCGGAGAAGGAAGCGAAGCGATGGCGCATCGCCTGCTCCTGCTCCCCAACCCCACCGGAGCGCTGCCAAACCCTACGACAGGGCCACGAGCCCCTGCCCCCGGCACATGCCACGTTCGCGCGTTCCCCCAACCCCTCAACCCTGGGCACCCGCACCCGCCGGAGGAGGAGGAGGAGGGGAATGGCTGGGTGCTCGTGCTGGCCAGCGAGGTCGAGGGGGCCCACGCGCCCCAGGGCATCCATCCACTGGGACGACCTGCAGCAGGAGCCCACGCGCCTCTGGAGCCTCTCCGCCGCTCTCCAGCTCGCCCGCCGAGGACCGCAAGGCGCACCTCGACCTCGACTCCGCTCTACAGGTAACTGTTAGTGGGCCCTGTCGATTCAGGTGGCGCTCTCCTTGCTCGGACCCTGTTGTGTTGTGCCCTCTGTCATTCGATTCTCCACGGATCTTGGCAGCTGTACCTGTGGCCAGTGATGTACTCGAAGAAAACAAGCCCTTAGTCCAGGCCTTAGAATTTCATAGATTTTAACTGAACATAAAACTATAAGCTAAGCCCAATTAAAACCCAACGCATTCTAGCCCAACAAAGCAACAAGATCAGCCTTCGAGCTAAGAAATCCTGGCGCTCGCCAGCGATTTGATCCTGCGTGATTTCAGGTTGTCGTGTGACAATGCTGGATTTATCGGAAGCATCCGGAAAGGATGCATGGGCTCTTATGGACACGTAGTCCTGGACATTAGAGCTATATCACGCGAGTTTAGATGTGTTGATTTTGTCCATGAAAGGAGGCAATCACATGTTGGTGCTCATAATTTAGCTAGAGGTTGTATTTATGCCGAACTAGGAAGACACGTTTGGTTTGTATCTCCGCTTGATGGCGTTTGTATCTCTCATGAACCTCAATAAAGGATGTTGCTTTGCTAAAAAAAAAGGCTAGGCCTACATGTGCTTATGCACCGTACTCAGCAAAATCTAGCAGCGGCGCTCTAGCTTGTCAGCATGCCATGGCAGGATCCATTCCGTACCCAAAAAGAAAACAGAATTCGATACGATTAGTTCCTGTACCGAGGCAACTCTGTCACGCGCGCAACCGGTCATGTTGTTTCCGTTTTGATTGAAAATGGCTACAATTTTGCAATCGTTTGCTTTGCTTACACAACAAACTGTGTAACAATTAACGTAGAAAAATTGAGCAATCCACTGTCAATAAGGAACCGTGATGGCGCAGGAGCTAGCGGTGCCATCCCACCAAGCCAAACAGTTGTGCACCGTGCTTACTTTGCTTGCGTTCTTCGTTGCATCTTTTTCGTTGCGTTCTTTGTTGCATTTTGTTTTGCCTTTATTTACTTTGTGCTTTACTTTGCGTGTCATCCAAATAAAGGACAGAAACTGAAGGATCCCAAAGACTAAATTAGAGTAAGTGCCGCTGGACGTTATTAGCAGTTGCACACCAGACAGCCTTGTGCTTTAGTACATCGACTTTACTGGATACTGGTGGCTATGGTAACCATATGCTTCCTCTCTTTAACCTTTCTTTACCTTTAGAAAAATGATCGAATCCTGCATGCTGCGGATGCAAGAAAAGAATCATCTGATATATGGATGGCCACAAAACAAACATCCTACACTGCATGCATGCATATCAGACTTGCCAAAAAGGGGCAAAGTCGGTTCATTTGGACAGCCGGCCATTAACTTTGCTAGCATTCATCTTGTGTTAGGATTCTCAGGCGTCACTTATCTCTCTCTCCCTTCCTCCCTCAGGCCAATTCTTCCATCCATCGTTGATTCGGTCTTTCAGGTCAATTCCTTGAGTTCTCCTCGCAGCTAGTGGTAATAATTCAGCTCGAACTGAGGTTTGTTAAATGTCTACTCCCTTACAGTTGCAAATAGTATGCATCCATATGCAGTGTTTATATATATGGAGCATGTTTCTTTCTGAAGCTAGCCAGATAGATATGATAGCACAGAATTTTGATGCGTGTATCTAGTGTGATGGTACTGGCAGGAATAATTGTTCTTAACTAGTTCCATTTTCCATGTTTGTGTCTTGATCTTGACCAGGCACCAGACCAAGCGATGGGTTAGATCGACCAAATGGCCGGAAAAAAACATCGACTGCATGCAGCTATAGCCATATTTCTGCAGTCACTATATCATGGCTTTTCATTGGCTTCAAATGAAATGGATGTGGTTAGTTGAAGCATTATTGCACAAGATTTTTATCTAGCTAGTAGCTGCATAAACCTTACAAGTCGACCAAGCTGCTGGTTAATCAGATCCATCATGTATCCTGGGGTAATTAAGTATTAAAAGTTCGTGGATAAATTGAGTACTATAATGACTAATCAAAATTACTTATCTTTGCGTACTTTGCAATCTTTATCTGATTATGATAAATAATTTTCCAATCGCTCTATATGTTCTTCGTCCGAACTAATAGTTTGACCCTTTGGGTTACACCTCCATCTGTCTTGAATATTTGTTTAGTTGAAACTTTAGCTTAAGTATTCCAGCTTATGTGTCGTGAATCTTGATATAGGCTTTCAAATTTTGATCTTACTAGTTGCTGCAATTTTTTTTATCCACATGTTAAGTTGAAATTCTAGAGCTTATTATAAATTGTACCTTTTGTTCAAAACCTTCGTTTTTTCTATTTTATTAAATATTGGTCTTAGGTCCTTGCACTCTTTGTCACTGCAGTGAGATTAATAGTCATTTTATCCTGCACAACAATACTCAAGATGTTGGATTTACTTTATGAAAGAACTATATGTGTTGTAGTATTCTGAAAGAAAAAAAAAGAGTTGTTACGGTTAGACTGATGAATTTATTTAAATTAACAACTTTATGAAAGAACATTATATGCTGCGATGTTTAGTCAAGTTGTACAAATTTATTTAAAGTAACAACTTATAAATTTATTATTATGGGGTATTGATATAATTTAAAATGAATTGTCAGTATCATTAATATGTGAATTAATAGGGGAACAGGTAGCAGAGCACATAATCCCCAATAAGTGTCATTACTATTTTTAATCTATCAAAAATACAAGGCACCCACATGATGCTAACTTTTCACCATTCTGTCATCATATTATTCGATCTAATATTCTATTAGTTTTTCTATTGGATTCCTCCAATAGCTTTTGTGCCCAGTTTTGACCAGAACCGATGCAAGTACATGCAAACACTTTATTTCTAAAGAAAGTTCTGCTATTACGCGCAAGGGTATCATTTTAGTTCTAGTACCTCATAAAATCAAACACCACTAATTTTCAATCTCCACATGCAAATTATCCATGCCTTTCCCCACTTAATGTTGTGTCATGCCCCTGTCATGTAAACTATCCACATCATGTCCCACTTAATACCTTCACACTAGATTTCAATATCAACATTCAAGCTATCAACGTCATCTTGCACTAAATGTGACAGTGACATGACCCCTATGATCATGGAGGAGAGCTCGGTCTACTAGACATAGGATAGGATGGGCCGGGCTGACTATTTGGAGTTCGACATCTACCAGGAGTATCTTCACAACATGTAGTAAAAGGCATAGACATGCATATACCTCAGTTTGCTGGTGTCGGGTACCAAAACCAGGGTATCCCACACCAAAATGCGTAACTGGGCTCAAAAACGCAACACCAAGACACAACAACCAAGGCCCGGCCCATCATAGCCCAACGCGCTACACTCCAAACTCGCCCGAGCCCACCCCGCGGAGGCCTTGGACGAACCCGTAATCTCCGTCTCGTCCGAGCCCCCCCGCGGCCCGGGGCCTCGGGCCGGGCTCCTAATCCCGTCTCGTCCCGAGCCCCCCCCGGGGTCTCGGATGGAGTCCCGACTTCGCCTCGGCCCAGAGACCCCCCGCGGAGGCCTCGGGGCGAGTTTCCGCGATCCGCTTAGCCCGAGTCCCTGTTGGGCCTCGGGCCGAAGCACGCCAGGTACCTTGGTCAAACCAAGACTCCCGGACGTGACGTATACCGGCCCCAATCCTTCTACAGTCCTCGCCAGAGCAAGGCCATCTCCTGGCAGGGCATGGGGGCCGTCACGTCAACACAGGCGCCCAAGCGCATGGCTCCGTCATCCCTCACAGCAATGGCCATGCTTGCCATTGTGGGGGGCTGTTCGACCTCATTTGTCAAGCCGAGGGCCGTCACCAGCGTCATCTTCCGTCTTTGGGGCCGGGTCACGGGAAGCCCCGGTCAAGCGGCGATCTTTCCAGGGTTCTCGAGCCCGGAATGGGCAGCGACCACCTCGACGACCGCCCTCTCCTGTGCCAACCACTCCACGTATGGCGGCAGGAGTCGAGGGCCTCGGAGCCTCGGATCTGGGACGAGTCAAAGCTACAGTGATCCGCGGGGCACGGACGCGTCTCTCTCAACCTCCTCGCCCATCTCCCTGGGATAGCCGTCCTCTCCATCGCCACCGGGACTAAGGAGAAGACCTCACGCAACTGCCCCCTGGCCAAACAGCGCCGGGCCATGCTCTACGGCGCCAAGCCTTCACTACGAGGCAGGGAGATGGCCGCCACCGCTGTAGAAAAAAGTTACCCCTGCAAACACCGATCCCCTCTTCTGGCCATAAAAGGGGAGGACCGGAGCCCTCCAAAAGGGGGGCAGGTTCACGCTCACTCACGTGATATTGGCACTAGACTCAATCACCCACGAGACTTGGGACTAACTCCCTCTCTCTCAACCAGCTTGTACACCCCTACCTAAAAGCACTTCGGTGCAAGATAATACAAGACTCCCTCCCCCTCACTGGACGTAGGGCCTTCTTTTGCCTGAACCAGTATAAATCTCTTGTGACCCTCTTGCACACCTTCCGGAGTTGAAAGCACGCACCATAAATTCACTCGTTGGTGTTAGGACCGCCAGTTCTAACACCGACAGTTGGCGCGCCAGGTAGGGGCTTGTGCGTGTTTTCGTTTCCCTTCCCGCCAAAACTCCGGAATGGCCGACGACCGCGACGAGGTGCCTCAGGACGCCTCAGGACCCACCGTCCTTCCACCACAGCCGCTGGAGCTGGGTACCGTGATCTGGTTTGGGGGCCTTGAGTTCATGTCTCTCGGCTACCAATATGACATGGTACTCCTCCCGCCCAGAGCCCCAGAATCCTCAGAGCGAAGCTTCCGCGACTCCATCACGAGCCGGGCGTAGGAGGCGCCGCGGCCCAGCGTGCCCGCCGTGCTCGGCGGGCGTGGCGCGCCGGCCGAGAGCCTCGAGGAGGAGGACTTAGCCGTTGCAGCAGGCGGCGAGAGTCGCCCCCAGCGCCTCGCGGCGGCTATGCCACCATTGCCGTTCAGCCTCACCAACACTGCCGCCACGTATGCTTCGTCGGTCTCCACCAACTTGGAGGCGCACGGTGAGCTCCCGGGGCACCAGCCGCGCTACGTCCGCGACTTGGTTAGGTCCGCGCCAGCCTCGTCCTACCCCGACTCCGAAGAGTCAGGGGCCAGATGGGCCAACGTGGACTTCCCTGGGTCCCACGACTCCAACGCACTGTAGCGCTACCTGGAAGCCACCGAGTCTCGTTGGTTCATCCCTGCGTCTGCATTCAGCTTCGGGCACCCAGATCGTGACGAAGCCAACGACATGTATGATCCGACCCATGAGTGTTTTCACGTGGAGATCGACGACCTCGCCCGGCGGCGGCAACGAGCACGATGACGGCAACACAGACCGCGACCCCAGGCATGCTACTAGGCCGACGCCGGCAGGCGCCACGCCACAGGACCCTAGCACATCTTGACCTGCGCGGCATACTCCGACGCACATGGGCCCCCATGGACCGTCGACCCGGCGGCTGCTCCAGAAGGGCCCCTGCGTCCCACCGTCGAGCGAATCCGGGAGCTTGAGGGCAAGCTCGAGCACGATCGTCTTATGCTACCGCAAAAGATAGACGCGCTCGAGCGGGAGCACCGCGCGGTGCGTAACTCAAGCCCTCTCACGCGACGCCACGCACATGACGTCAACCGATAGATCGTCAACGGCGAAGGGGAAGCGGCCCCAAGTCTTCAAGCGTGCGAGCCAGAACGTCGCTGCGGCGGCCCTTCTCCTCCGGGCAATGCCCGAGCCATCCCCACGGGGCGCGACGAATCCAGCGAGGAGATGCGAGGCTACCTCGAGACCGCTGCTGTCCAACAAGCCGAGAGCTCAGCCTCCCGGCCGGTGTAGAGGGAGGAGGAGGTCGAATTCCCCCCTCGACGTGAACAAGAAGCCTCGGTCCATCAGGATCCATCGCGCAGGCCGATCCGGGAGCATGTCTAGGACAATCGCGGCGGCCTCGATGACGGCGACGCGCGCAACGTCATCAACAACCGCCAAAGGTAAGCCGGGCGTGGGCGGACGCGACCACCCGGCCCCGGCGGCGAGGAACGGCCCGATGAGGACCCCGCGGCGACACCGACCCCCTAGGGCCTCGCGCCGGCCGGGGGAGATCCGCAACGCCCGTTTCCCCTTTCGGTTCCACCAACCGGCCAACTTCACCAAGTACTCGGGAGAAACGAACCCCGAGGTGTGGCTCAACGACCGCTGGCGTGTCGGTTGGGCGGAGGCGACAACAACAGGCTCATCATTCGTAACCTTCCGCTTCACCTGGATGACTCGGCGCGGGCCTAGGCTGGAGCATCTTCCCACCCTCACAATCCGTGGCCCGGGCCGACCTAGTCCGGGTCTTAAGTAATTTCGGGGCACGTACATACGCCCCGGGAACTCATGGGACCTCCGCAGCTGCCGTCAAAAGACCGATGAGTTGCTACGGGACTTCATCCGCCGCTTTTCAAAAAAGTACATTGAGCTGCCCAATGTCACCAACTCAGCCATCATCAGCGTGTTCCTGGACGGCACGGTCTGCAAGGAGCTCGTTTACGAGCTGGGTCTGAGGATGCCAACCACTGCCAACAAGCTATTCAAGGTGGCGACCAACTTCGCCTCCGGCGAGGAGGCGGTGGGGCAATCTTTCACGGCGGCGATGACCAAGGGAAGCGAAAGGAGGGCAACACCAAGGGAGACGCATCCCGCAACCCCAAGAAGAACAAGAGGAACAAGCTGAAGGGCAAGAAGGGCAAGAAGGAGGCAGACTCCGAGGATGACCTTGTCGCCGCAGCGGATCGCAAGGCCCCCGAGGCCCCCCGGGGGCCCGGGGCCTTCGACGACATGCTCAAGAAGCCCTGCCCGTTCCACAAGTTCCCCGTCAAGCACACCATGGGTGAGTGCGAGTTGGCCTGCCGTTTCTACCAGAAGCTGCCCCCGCCCGAGGATAAGAAGAAGAAGGACGAAGAGGACAAGGGGGAGGGATTCCCTAAGGTCCACGATGTCTTCCTAATCATCGGGGGGCTGCCGTCAAACCTTACCCCACGTCAGATCAAGCGCGAGCGCCGCAAGGTCTTTTCTGTGCGCCCCGCCACACCACAGTACCTGCCGTGGTCCGCCGACGCCATCACCTTCGATCTCGACGACCATCCACTCTACGTGCCGAACCCAGGGCGGTATCCACTTGTCGTCGACCCCGTCATCGGCAACGTGCAGCTCACCAAAGTGTTGATGGATGGCAGCAGCGCCCTCAACATCCTCTACTCCGAGACCCTCAGCCTGCTGGGGATCGAGCGCCCGCAACTCCGTCCCAGCAGCTCTCCCTTCCAAGGTGTAGTGCCAGGCAAGCGTGCCTGGCCCCTCGGGCAGATCGATCTCCCAGACTTCTTCAGGACGCCATCTAACTTCCTCAAGGAGGTTCTTACCTTCGACGTGGTCGACTTTCGAGGAACCTGTCATGGCATCCTCGGACGTCCCGCGTATGCGAAGTTCATGGCCGTGCCCAACTACACCTACCTCCTCCTCAAGATGCCGGGCTCCAACGGCATCATCACCGTCGGCTCATCCTACGAGCACGCATTCAACTGCGATGTTGAGGCGATCGAGCATGCCGAGGCCATGGCGTTGTCCGAGGCGCTCGACGCCAAGCACCGCTTGGGCACCTTGAGCCATCGGACGGGGTAAAGGAAGTGCCGCTTGACCCTAGCTCCCCCTCCGGCAAGGCAGTGAAGATCTGCGCCTGCCTCGACCCTAAATAGGAAGTCGTGCTCGTCGACTTTCTCTGTGCGAACATCGACATCTTCGCGTGGAGTCCCTCGGACATGCCAGGCATTCCGAGGGATGTCGCCGAGCACTCCCTTGATATTAAGGCCGGGTCCAAGCCGGTGAAGCAGCGCCTACGCCGATTCGACGAGGAGAAGCGCAGGGCCATCGGCGAGGAGGTGAACAAGCTTTTGGCGGCCGGATTTATCAAGGGGGTGTTCCATCCCGAGTAGTTGTTTAATCCTGTATTGGTTAGAAAGAAAAGTGGGAAGTGGAGGATGTGTGTAGACTACACTAGTTTAAATAAAGCATGTCCAAAAGTTCCTTTTCCTTTACCACGCATTGATCAGATAGTTGACTCCACTTCGGGGTGCGAGCTCTTATTCTTTCTTTATGTTTATTCCGGTTACCACCAAATTAAGATGGAGTCCGATCAGCTCGCACTTCCTTCATCACTCCTTTTGGCATGTATTGCTACGTAACGATGCCCTTCGGACTCAGAAACGCCGGAGCCACGTACCAACAGTGCATGCTCGGTGTCTTTGGGGACCACATCGGAAAAACCGTAGAGGCATATGTAGACGATATAGTTGTCAAAACCAAGAAAGCCGACGACCTCATTGCAGACCTTGAGATAGCCTTCCGATGCCTCAAGGCAAAGAGTGTCAAGCTCAATCCCGAGAAATGCATCTTTGGAGCTCCCCAGGGCATGCTCTTAGGCTTTATCGTCTCCAAGCGCGGCATAGAGCCCAATCCAAAGAAAGTGGCCGCGGTAACCAGTATGGGGCCAATCAAGGACCTGAAGGGAGTACAACGCATCATGGGTTGCCTTGTGGCTCTTAGCCGCTTTATCTCACGACTCGGCGAGAAAGGCCTACCCCTGTACCGCCTCCTCAGGAAGTCAGAGCACTTCTCCTGGACCGCCGAGGCCTGGGAGGCTCTCGACAAACTTAAGGCCGCCCTCACCAGCGCCTCGATACTGGTCCCACCATCCGAGGGTGAGCCCCTCCTCTTATACGTTGCCAGAACGACCCAGGTCGTCAGCTCGGCTATCGTCGTCGAAAGACAAGAGGAGGGCCACGCTCTGCCGGTCTAGAGGCCGGTCTACTTTATCAGCAAGGTGCTATCCGAGACCAAGGTCCGCTACCCGCAGGTCTAGAAGCTGCTCTACGCCATGGTCCTGACTCGCCGCAAGCTCAGGCATTACTTCGACGCCCACCTGGTAACGGTGGTCTCCTCCTTCCCGTTAGGGGAGATTCTCCAGAACCGGGAAGTGTCAGGGAGGATCGCCAAGTGGTCCGTCGAGCTCATGGGAAAGACCCTCTCCTACCCACCAAGAAAGGCCATCAAGTCTCAAGTCCTGGCTGATTTCCTCGCGGAATGGACAGACACCCAGCTTCCGCCGTCGCAGATCCTGGCAGAATGCTGGACCATGTACTTCGATGGGTCCCTAATGAAGACCGGCGCCGGCGCCGGCCTCTTCTTCGTCTTGCCCCTTGGAGTACACATGCGGTATGCGATTCGGCTGCACTTCCCTGTTTCCAACAACATGGCGGAGTACGAGGCCGCTCAACGGCCTGAAGATCGCCATCGAGCTCAGGGTCAAAGGCCTCGATGTCCGAGGGGACTCGCAACTCATCATCGACCAGGTCATGAAGGACTCGACCTGCCATGACCCCAAGATGGACGCATACTGCAAGGCTGTGCGCGGCCTGGAAGACAAGTTCGACGGCCTCCAGCTTAACCACGTCGCCCGACGGTACAACGAGGCCGCCGACGAGCTCGCCAAGATCGCAGAAGGACGGACCCCTGCCCCGCCAGACTTCTTCATCAGGGATATCGTTGCTCCCTTCATCAGCTTGGAAGAGCAAGGATATGCGGCGAACGCCGGGGCCGATCCCCCTCGGGGGCTATGGTCCCCTCCGAGGGAGTGGCCCCCTCGGCAGCTGACGCCGAGGTCATGGAGCTCAACGAAGAAGACCCCATCACCAACCTCAAGCAAGACTGGAGAAAGCCGTACCTCGATTGGATCATCCGGGGGGTCCTCCCCGAAGACCCCAACCAGGGCCGACGCATCGCGAGGAGAGCAAAATCCTTCGTCATGGTCGAGGATGAGCTCTACAAGCGAAGCGCCTCCGGAATCCTTCAACGATGCATTTCCACCGAGGAGGGGGCAGAAGCTTGTCCAGAAGATCCACGCCGGTGTCTGCGGTCATCACGCCGCTCCACGTTCCCTCATCGGCAGTGCTTTCAGGCAGGGTTTCTATTGGCCAACCGCGGTTGCTGACGCTACCCATGTTGTACGCACCTGCAAGGGCTGTCAATACTACGCTCGCCAGACGCACTTGCCAGCCCAAACGCTCCAGACCATCCCCATCACGTGGCCATTCGCCGTGTGGGGGCTAGACCTCGTCGGACCTCTCAAGAAAGCACCTGGGGGCTTCACCCACTTACTGGTCATCATCGACAAGTTCTCCAAGTGGATCGAGGTGCGCTCCGTCCCCAACATCCGATCCGAGCAGGCAGTATGGTTCTTCACCGATATCGTACATCGCTTCGGAGTCCCAAACTCGATCATCACCGACTACGGTACCCAGTTCATGGGGAAGATGCTTCTGGACTTCTGCGATAAGTATCAGATACGAGTTGTCTGTCCGCTGTCGCCCATCCCCAGATGAACGCACAGGTAGAGCGAGCCAACGGTATGATTTTGCAGGGACTCAAGCCTCGGATCTTTAACAAGCTCGAGAGGTTCGGCAAGAAATGGCTGGAGGAACACCCCTCGGTCCTCTGGAGCCTCAGGACGACGACCTGCCGGGCCACGGGATTCACTCCCTTCTTCCCGGTGTACGGCGCCGAGGCCATCCTCCCCACCGACTTGGAGTTCCGCTCCCCGAGGCTCAAAGCCTACGATGAGCAGCGCAATCAGATAGCTCGGGAGGATTCGCTGGACACACTGGAAGAAGCCAGGGATGCAGCCCTCCTGCACTCAGCCAGATACTAGCAATCCCTCCGGCGCTACCACGATCGACGAGTCCGAATCCAAGACCTCAAAGAGGGAGACTTGGTGCTACGACTGCGCCAAGACAACCGAGGCCATCACAAGCTCACGCCACCATGGGAAGGGTCCTACATCGTCGCCGAGGTCCTCAAGCCGGGCACTTACAGGCTCGCAAACGAAGAGGGACAAATCCTCAGCAATGCTTGGAACATTCAATAGCTACGCCGCTTTTACCCTTAAGTTTCCAAGCCTTGTACAAACAATTGCACCCTTTCATTCCCCGCAGAGAAAATGAAAATAAGAACCATGTTCCAGTCTTTCGTTTTTCTGCAACAAGATCCATATCCGAGGCTCCCCGGAGCCAAGGACCCTAATTAGCGCTTACTTTGCCACAAAAGCTGAGTGAGACTCGGTTTTGACTCCTCAAAACCGAGCCTCCCTCGGGGCTAGAAAGGGGGGAACCCCCTCCTAGAAAGCACCCCAAAAACTCTTCTCGTTTTTGTCAATCGTTTTTGAGAATTTTCGTACCAAGGACCTCGAGCACTCAGGAAAAGAGCAACTAAAGAAAGTCATCTTAAGGCTAGGGCCGACGGAGCTGTAAGGCCACCTATGCCCATGCGCTACGGTACCTTTACTCGCCACCCTCCGCCGAGGGGTGACTTCATGCTTTGCGAGAGGTTTGTTCTAACGTCAGGGTTGGTAGAGCTGCGAGGCCACCCACACCTCTGCGCTACGGTACCTCCACTCACCACCCTCCACTAACAAACAGCCTTTAAATTCAAAATAGTCTCGCAAGACTCTAGCCCAAGTGCGAAGCGAGACTCAAAGGGTACAAAAATCAGACAAAAAATGATCACAAAACATAAGGCCATGATGGGCCATAACCATAAGAGTCTCAATAGCCAAAACACTAACTAAGTTCTTTACAAGGGCACTTCGACCCAAGCTGTAGAACCTACTGAGGGGCGTCTGTCCCCCCACCACCTCCAGCGTTGACCTCCATGACGTCGGGAGCATCCGCTTCTTCTGCAGCACCAGGGAGAACACCTCACCCTCGCGGCCCTCTTCCCCCTCGACAACGACGAGACCCTCGGAGATCCGAGGGAGGTTGAGGTCATAGTGGGATAAGGCGATCGCGAGAGTGTGCGACTCGCCAGTCCGAAGGGCGTCCCGCACGCGCCTTTCCGCCCGTGCCTGGCGGTGTGGCCCGGCCGCCCGTCCGGCCGCTCCCAAGCGAGCTCGCCGGCCTCAACTTCGGCCTGCAGCGACCGACCTTTCCCCACAAGGCTTCAAGCTCACCCTGCGGCTGAGTTGTAGGCCGCTGCGGACGCCCGAGGGCCGCCTCCCTGCTCGGAAGCCTTCTTCCTCAGTGCGATAACCCAAGAATCAAACTCCAAGGCAAGGCAGCAAAGGCATGACGGGCAGGTACGAAACTTACCTTCCGCCAAAGGCATCTTCTCCTGCTCCAGCTGGATGCGGAAGGACTTCGCCTCGGACGCAGCTTGCCGGAGCTCGGCCCTCATCATGCCGACCTCGTCGACGAGGAGCTGGTGATCAGTTTCAACATTCACCAGCCGCTCGGACAAGGTCCCGATGGAGGCAGCCGACCGGGCAACTTCGGCCCTTATCTCCTCCCTCTCGGCTTGGATCCAGTCAAGGTCTGAAGCATGCTTGGCCACAACCTCCGATGAGAGTGTGGCCTCTTCGCGTGCCGCAGAAGCCTCGGCCTTTAGGTCCGAGACGAGGAGACGAAGATCTCCGACTTCGGTGTTCCTTGCCGACAGCTCGGCGCTTAGCTGGCCCGCCAGCTCCCTCTAGCGATGGAGCTCGCCGGCAAGACCGGCCCCTGCCCGGATAAACTGCGACTTTTCCCTGGACGTCCGTGCCAGTTCCTGCAGCAACCATGTTCAACGGGTCAACCCCCTCGAAACGCTCACCCACCAAGAAAACCACGAAAGGCAGACTTACCCTCAGCACGCCGGGAAGATCCGTGGATAGGATCGTCGAGACCGTCTGAAGAAACCCCTCAGCTAGTTTTGGGTACTTGGCGGCCTGCTCCCACTGACGCCGCTCCTGGGCGTCGTCCAGCATGTAGACCGGTCTGCCCTCGGGGTCCTGACAGTCCAACCAGGTAAGCCGCGATGGTCCCTTTTGGAGCACGCTGAAGCGGACGATCTCCTTGCAAGACGACCCCTCGACGCCCACGACAGGTATGGTGGTCGATGACCCCCCACGTCTATCACCGGAGGAAGACGCGTCCTCGACAACTGCCTCCTTTCCCCGCGCCTCGGTAGTCTCCTCCGAGGAGGGGACCTCCACCACTTCCTGTGCCATGGCCCGGGGTGGAGATGGAGCCAGCGCTTGCTCCGCGACGACCTCGTCCCTAGCGGCCTCCGAGGCCGACACCTTCGGCACCTCTTCGTCGTGGCCAAGGATGTCTCCTTGGCCGACGGCACCTTGGCTGCCTCTCCTCCCTTCTCGGGCTGCGCCGTCACCCTCAGGCCGCTCGGGGTGCTTGCGCTCCCTGCCCCCGGCTTCAGTTGTTTACGCATAGAAAGCGGAGCTGGGGCCGGGGGGCCTTGCGCTTTTGGTTGCAATAACAACAAAGGAGTCTCTGAGGAGGAGGAGAGGGCAAGAAACACGAACAAGATCCGAGGTCGGTTAACCACTTACCCGGACACCGGCACCTTAAACCTCTGACCCGTTGGGGTCGTGCTCTTTGGAACTCAGATCCGCAGGGGCCTCGGCCCCTGCATCCGAGAATCTAAAGGCGAGGGCCTCGGACTCTCCGTCGCCAACGCCCCCTCGATGGGCGCCTGACCCTCACTGTGGCAGAACCTTCAAAATTATATGGCCCACAAGCACCTGACATTGTCCTAAAGACCTCTGTCAGCCGTACTCGTACACCAGATAACCTAGAACGTTCCGTCGGGTGGATCCCCGATAAACCACGCTTCTTCCAGGATCGATACTTACAGAGACATCACAGTATTACAACAGTTTTCATACAAAATACCAGAGTAGCGGAAGACTTACAATAACTTAATTTATAAAACTTTTGTCAAACTTATACAAACTAGAGTAGCATTATTACAAACAGCGGAAGTACCATTACGTAACTTTATTACAATCATACAACGAAAGTGCCCTGCCCGGGGGCCAATCAACCTAGTCCTCATCAGTCACTTCATCAACGACCGTCATGCAGCAAGGGCCGTAGCACACTTGCTCACACGGTCCACCTGCAACAGGGGTTAAACAAACCCTGAGTACAAAAAGTACTCCGCAAGACTTACCCGACCAAAAATTGGGGAGAAGACTCAGGAATGCTGGCTATTAGGAATCAAGGTAAGGCTTTAGCAAGATCAAAATACACCTTTTGCGAAAAGAGACTAAACCAGTCCTTACTGTACTACATCAATCACTTGTCAACCATGTATCGGATTCAAAACTTTCCATCATCAACTTCCATTATTACTACGATGCTGGTGCTAGGATCAAGTCTCCCATATCGTGGAGCAACGACGATTCGAATCGCTTTATATACCCAGCTAGGGCTTCCTAGCCACACGATGTATGCGGGGACCGAACATCTCACATACATCAACTCACGCTTGCATTTCTCCGCACGAACGGGTCCTACCCATGAGAGTACAGTACACCACCTTCCTACGCCGTCAGTCACAACCGTCGACGGGTATACTCGTAGTATGGGTACACGCTACTTCTCGTCCCGGTTGTCCGTGCTCGCATGGATCATACAAGGGAGCTTACCGCCATTAGCATGCGACTAGTACTATCCAATAACCTCATGATCCAAGGGCCAAGGCAACGAACGGTGCTTAACCGACTCACAAGTGGACGACACTACACCAGGGCACTAGCCCCTCCTGGTGCAAGTCACTCCACCCGGTCTCAATTTACTCATCATCATGCTCTTGTTGCGTACCCTTGACCCGATCAAAGTGAAGGGATACCAACAAGTAGCATCGGGTTTTCGTAATTGCCCTCAACGGGGATTTAGTTATCACACTTTGAAATCATTTTATTTATAAAGCCTATGCTATCGGGGCGAAGCGTATACTAAGCATTTTATAAATCAAAAACAGTATCCGAGGATAATGTATCAAGGTACGGTAAATGCATCAAAGTAGGATATCACACAACTCCTACACCTAATGCATTATATCATCACATGAAATCATAAAAACTTTTTTCAAATACAAGGACGGGTTTGTATGCATCCGGGGCTTGCCTTGGGGCTCGGCGTTTAGGAGCGATGATGACACTTGTTGAGATCGGGACCAACCTCCTCACACCGGGTAACCTTTCTCGGAAGCCGGATCAACTACACGATTGAGATGCATGATCACAATGCAAAGAATAAAGACATGCGATAATGATGCAACGATTGTTAACCTATCTTGAGTACAACTTTCCTTCACGGTATAGTTGCACTAAGAAGGTATAACTAGCGTCGACGACGACGGACTAACGATCATCGCAATCAACATAAAATGCCGAAGGTCATTAGGGTTAATGACCTAGGGTCATCACTCAATCCCAAAATCGACAACCCTAATAGTGATTAGAGGTGATTACTAATTTATTAACCATTTTTACAGTCGTTGAAAGCCACTAATTAACTTGCTAATTAGAGATTAATTAAACCCTAATTAATCAAAGAATTATCTAATTAAACATTAATTAAGGTATTAATTAAGCATAATACAACAATTAATCAAAACCTGATCAAACTTCATAATTAAGATCATTAGCGTCTAATTAGCACACAAAACAAATTTCATAATTTTTGGACTTATATTTTAATTATTAAAAATCATTGAAGTTGCATTTATTAATTAAAAGAGCAATTTTTAGCACAGATAATTTTTATTGAAAAACCATAGTTAGTATTTTTCTGGTGTAGAGCTTCACTCAAAGAACACAGAGCATATTTTTGCATATTTTTACTTGCCTAAACTAAATTAATACAAAAAGATGAAAACAGCATTTGGAAAATCAAAATTAGAAAAGGAAAAACATTTTTCCTCCTTCCCGGGACTCACTGTGCGCGCCCAGTTAGGCCCACACAAGTGCGGCCCGGCCTGCTTCGCCTGACAAGCAGCAGCGTGCAGCTCCTCAAAAGTGAATTTGAAATTCAAATCCAACACACAACCACTAGGGTTAGGGTTTTGGGATTCGGATTCCGAATTCAATTTTGATTCTTTCTTTTGCATCATTTGACTTGTAAAACTTGATTAGGGTGTAAGTCGTGGTTAGCCAAACACTTGCAAACATCAAGGTTGCTTTTAATGGATTACTTTTATAAACCAAAATTAACATGTAGGTGAAACTTGAATGGCATACACATACACATATGATATGAAAAAGCGCAAACAAACCCTAGAATTATAAACTCCTTTTATTCATTTGCATTAGGGTTCTCTAATCATCAATGCTTATGCAATGATGATGATGACATGGCAGTTTTAGGTTAACGTAACACCGGGGTGTTACACTCACCCCTCGCCTTGAAGCCTCCGTCCGTTGGAGCGATTCGGCCGCCGGATTGGCGATTGGGGGGGGTCCGAGGCCTTGGACTCGGCTTGAAGCCTCGGCCAGAGGGAAGCCGAGGCCGAAGCCTTCGTGGCGGATTGCTCCGCCTTGTGCGCGCGCTCCACGCCACCAGACGCCTGGGGTTGGGGCTCCTCCCCTAGAGCCCCATGCTCTAGGTACTCGAACAGATCGAGCCCGTTGGCGCTGTCGCCGTCATCGTCGTCATCTCCGCCGGTGGTCTCCAACGGCGTCGGCACCCGGGGAAGCCCCTCTTGCGCCTGTCGGCGCCGTCGCCTGGGCAGGTCCTGCACCTCCTTCTGCTTGCGGACGTTCCGCTCCTTCCTCCTCATCTCCGCGAGGGCCCGGTTCGCCTCTTTCTCTGCGGAGATGGGGGGCTTGGATGGTTTCAGCTTCCCGGCCAGCCCCTGCAGGAAGAAAGGCAAGGTAAGAACCAAGGGAGGACCCGAAAAACGGCTGTCGGAACTCAGCTACGAGGCTTACCATAGAGATGTACACCACGTCGGGGCACATCACGACCATGTATATCCGGTTGGGGTCCGCTGTCGCCGCCTTCTTCGTCCGCTCGAGGATCTCCTCATGATCAAGGTCCTTGGGCACCATCCTCGTGCCGTGCCAGGCGTTGCCGTCCTTCATGTCGAACAGGCGGTACCGCCTCGACATGAGGGGCAAGACCCGCCGCTTGTGGAAGCCGGCGATGACCACCGATGCGTCCAACCCCGCCTGGGACAGCCCCTTCAGGGCAGCGAGCACCTTCCTCAGTGGAATCGCCTCCTCTGCGAGCAGCTCCGCCTTCCACGACACCGGCTCCACCTCAAATGACTTCCCGGAGTAGGCCGGCAGGTGGCCATAGTCGTTCCGAAGGTAAAACCACTTCGCGTGCCAGCTGCGGTTGGAAGACGTGAGCTTCGCCGGGATATAGGCGTCCCGGCGGCAGGCCCGCAGCTGCAACATGCAGCTTCCGGCTTGGACCGCCAGCCTCTTCCCCCTCTCCAAGGACTTCAAGAAGATGGAGGCCTCGAAAAAGTAGAGCCAGAGGTCCCAATGGGCCTCGACTCCAAGAAATCCCTCGCACAAGGCGACGAGTACCGCCGCCTGCGTGATGGAGTTAGGGGCAAGGTTGTGGAGCTCCAAGTCGTAGTACTCGAGGAGCGCCTGCAGAAATCGCCCCACGGGCATCCCGAACCCACGCTCATGGAACGCCGTGAAGCTCATGACGTATCCCGGCGGCGGGCGTGGGAACGCATGATCGGTCAAGGGGACGATCCACTCTGGCTGCTCCGCGTCCGCGCAAGGACGAAGCAGCGCCTTTTCCACTAGCGCCTGCAGGTCTGACAAGGTGACTGAGCTCACCGCCCACTCCTCCGCGCCGACGACGTCGACCCCCGATGCCATGAGAGCAAGAGGGCTAGGTGGACAACGGCAGGGCAAGCCTCCTTCCTCACCCTCTCCTCCTTCTCCTCTCGGCGGCGCTTGGGCTACCCTCGGCTGCGGCAGAAGCCGGAAGCAGGCGCGAAGGCAGGAAGATGGGAAGAAGGCCAGTGATCGCCTCCTCCCAGGTATTTATACCAAAAACCCCCGTCCCTTGGCCCAGCCACATTAAATGTGTATCACGTCCGGATTCCCTACCAGATTGCCCTCCACACGGAGCCCCAAGTGCCCGCGCTTAAGCGGCCACAGCCACATGGGTTTGGGGAACCACACGCACACCACAGGGTTCACCTCCTCAGAGGATCGGCTCGCGGAACCGGGGGCCTGACGCTGCGCGTGGCTACAGCCACGGCCGCTGCGGCACAGCCACCGTCACATCCCTTAGGGGACCCATGCGCTGCGCCACGGTGCGCCAGCGCCCGGGCGTGGGGGCCGCCACCTCGCTCATAGCGGGCGCCCGAAGGCGCCTAAAAAGGCGCGCCACGCCCCCATCGGCATTAAGCGTTGGTTCCCTCCCGAAGGAAGGAACACGGGCGGCAACCCATTCTGGGATTCGTTCGCGGCCACTAATGGGTTCGACCGGCGCCTCGAACCACAGTCGGGGCGGTCTCATACCGGCTTAAGCCCTGCCACGGCGAGGGGCGTCCCACGCCATGTCCGAGGCCAGCAAGGCGGTTTGAGTTAGGGGAATCCCATCGAGGGAGTGCATCGAGCCCTCAGGACCTGGCGGACAGGACCCGAGCCCCGCCTCATACGTACCTTGCAGGCTCTAATGGAATGCGTCTCTGGACCCAGCCAACCCCTAACGAACGGGGCACAGGCATTCCACTTGGACCTACCCGCTAATAGCTCACTGGATCTAGCCTTCTTCGACGCCACTCGAGGGCAACACGGCAAAATCCACCCTCCTTGCGGAAGGGATACGCGAGGTGTCAAACGAAACTAGCGACCGAGTACTACTCGGCCGCCCCGCGTCGAAGCGGGGGCTCGAGGGCTTCCCCAGCGCCAGGGCCGAGGCAGGGAAACGTCACCTAGCTCCCTGAGCCCTCGGACGAGCCGACAGGCTCGAGGGCTCAGCGAACAGTCAGGACATGCCCACGGGATAACGCACAAAGCCCTCGGAGGAGTATCTACACTCCTCTAAGGCCTCGGGGGCTACACCCGGTGGGTGCGCTCGCGCGCCCCCGCCGGTAAACAGTCTTTGAGATAAACGCGCTTCAACAAGCGAACCCGTAACCCCAGAGTACGTATAAGCCCCGGAGGAGTGTCCTCACTCCTCCGAGGCCTCGAGAACTACACCCCGGTAGGGGGCCTTCGCGCACCCAAAAAAAAGCCTAAAAAACTCGGTACCATACCCGGCGGAAGCCCCTGGAAGTCGCAAGTTACAACCTTCGAACGAGTGCACCCACTCCTTCGAAGGTTCGAGGGCTACTGTCGGGTACCAAAACCAGGGTATCCCACACCAAGTACGTAACTGGGCTCAAAAACGTAAAACCAAGACACACAACAACCAAGGCCCGGTCCATCATAGCCCAACGCGCTACACTCCAAACTCGCCCGAGCCCACTCCGCGGAGGCCTCGGACGAACCCGTAATCTCCGTCTCGTCCGAGCCCCCTGTGGCAGAACCTTCTAAATTATATGGCCCATAAGCACCTGACACTGTCCCTAAGACATCCGTCGGCTATGCTTGTACACCATATAACTTAAAATGTTTTGTCAGGTGAACCCCCGATAAACCACGATTCTTCCAGGATCGATACTTACAGAGACATTACAGTATTACAACAGTTTTCATACAAAATACCAGAGTAGCGGAAGACTTACAATAACTTAATTTGCAAACCATTTGTAAAAATTATACAAACCAGAGTATCATTATTACATAACAGCAGAAGTATCATTACTTAACTTTATTACAAGCCACACAACAAAAGTGCCCTGCCCAAGGGCCACACATCCTACTCCTCATAGGATCCTTCCTTAACAACCGTCATGCAACAAGGGCCGTAGCACACTTGTTCACACGGTTCACCTGCAACAGGGATTTAATAAACCCTAAGTACCAAAAGTACTCCGCAAGACTTACCCGACTAAAAATTTAGGGAGAAGACTCAGGAATGCTGGCTAATAGGAATCAAGGTGAGGCTTTAGCAAGATCAAAAGACACCTTTACAAAAAGTGACTAAAGCTGATCCTTACTATATCAATCACTTATCAATCAAGTAACGAATTCAAAACTTTCCATCAGCTTCCATTATTACTACGATGCTGGTGCAAGGATCAAGTCTCCCATATCATGGAGCAACGACGATTCGAATCGCTTTATATACCCAGCTGGAGCTTCCTAGCCACACGATGTATGCAGGACCGAACATCTTACATACATCAACTCACGCTTGGATTTCTCCATACCAGAACGGGTCCTAGCCACAAGAGTACAGTACACCACCTCCCTACGCCGTCAGTACGTCGATGGTGCGCTCGTAGGATGGATACACGCTACTTCCCGTCCCGGTTGTCCGTTCTCATCATAGATAGTACAAGGGAGCTTACCGCCATTAGCATGCGACTAGTACTATCCAATAACCTCATGATCCAAGGGCCAAGGCAACGAACGGTGCTTAACCGACACAAGTGGACGACACTACACCAGGGCACTAACCCTTCCTGATGCAAGTCACTCCACCGATGTCTCGATTTACTCATCATGTCACTGTTGATTACCCTTAACCCGATCAAAGAAAAGGATAAACAACAAGTACATCAAGTTTTCATCATTTAATAAAAAGGTACCGTTGTCACACCTTTGAAAACATTTCTTAAAGCCTATGCTATTAGCAGGGCTAAGCATCTATTAAGCATTTTTCAAATCAAAACAGGTATCCAGGATAATATATCAAGGTACGGTAAGTGCATCAAGTAGGATATCACTCAACTCCTAACACCTAATGCATCATATTATAAACATAGAATATAAAAGCTTTTCGAAATACAAGGAAGTGTTTGAATGCATCCGGGGCTTGCCTTGGGGTTCATTGAAGTTAGGATCAGCTGCCCAATCACCGAGATCAGACCCAACCTCCTCACGACGATCACCCTCTTCAGAAAAGCAGAGTTGGAACAACTCCTTCCTCAGATTCGACAGCTACACGATAGAGATGCATGATTACAATGCAAAGAATAAAAGGATTATGCGATAATGATGCAACGATAACTAGTCTATCTTGAGTACAACTTTTTCTTCACGGTAAAAGTGCACTAAGAAAGTATAGTTAGCATCGACGACGATTGATTAACAGTACGCAATCAACATAAAATACCGAAGGTCATTAGGGTTAATGACCTAGGGTCATCACTCAATCCCAAAATAAGCAACCCTAATAGTGATTAAAGATTAATTACTAATTTATTAACCATTTTACAGTTGTTGAAGACCACTAATTAAACATGCTAATTAAAAATTAATTAAACACTAATTAACTAAGTGATTTAATTAATTAAACCTTAATTAAAATAAGGCATTAATTAAGCATAAAATTAAAATTAGTCAAATCATGATCAAAATTTATAATTAAGTTCATTATCATCTAATTAGCACACAAAATAAATTTCATGATTTTTGAACTTATATTTTATTTATTAAAAATCATGGAATTTGCATTTAATAATTAAAAAGAGCAATTTTAACATAAAGAAAAGTTACTGAAAATTGAAGGTTAGCATTTTTCTTGTGTAGAGCACAGCACAAGGATCACACACATATATTTTTCATATTTTTATCTAGCCAAAATAAATTATCACAAAAGATGAAAAACAGCATTGGAAAATTCAATTTGGAAAAAGAAAACAAAACCCCTCTTCTGCGGGCTCACTGTGCGGCCTAGACGGCCCGGCTCAGGCGCGCGGCCCGCATGCCCGCGTGCCCGCGCACACGTCTCTCCCTCTCTCTTTCTTACTTGCGACAATCCGGCCCGCATGTCGACTTCTTCTTCTCCACCCTCTCCTTTCTTGCTCAAACAGACGACGGCGGCGGCGGCGACGGCGAAACTCACCGTTGGCGATATCTCCGACGAAACCAACTGCACCCACGGACTCCTCTAATCAAGCCGCACCCATCGAGCTACTACTTGGCCACTTTGCGGCTCACCGGGCGCTTGGCAGCGGCCGAGGCCGGCGGCGCCGCCGGCGTCCGGCGGAGCTTCGTTGGGGGAGACACCGTTCGGCTAAACCACGGTGACAAAAGCGCAACCAACTCCCTAGATCAACTTAGGGGCTCACCACGGTTTCAAAACAATGGCGCAGCGGGCTTGGAGATGGGTGGAGGGTGGTTGACGGCGGCGGCAGGGGCTACGGCGGAGTGAACAGCAAGGTTCACCGGCGTTCCGGTGCGTCGAGGCTTCGGCTGGTAAGAAGGAAGAGCCGACCATGATCAGTGAGTCTAGGCGAAGCTAAAGCAACACACGGTGGAGCTCGAGACGCTCGGTGGAGCTCTGGCGACGGTGGAGGACTTACGACGGCGGTGGTTGGCCGGAAAGGAAGAAGACGACGTCGCCCGAGCTACTCCGGTGATGTCAAGGAGCGAGGAGTGGCTCGATCGGTGCACAAGGAGTTGGCAGAGCTACTGGCGAGCGAATTGAGATGGCAGTGGAGTTAGCAGCGCGAATTTTGCTATCGAAGGCACGGCGGCTGGCGGTGACCGAGGAAGAAGAAAGAAGAAAGACGGCGGCGACCGTGGCTTATAAAGGGCAGGGGATGATCGACGAGCTGGCCAGCATCTTCGTGATGCTAGACAGGTGGTTGGGGGCGCGTGAAACCCGGGAAGACGCCGGAACGGCCCATGGGCAAGGAGCAAGGTGTCCCTTCCCTGTTCATGCAATGTAGCAGAGATCTTTTTCTCCTCTTTTTCAAAATTACTCCCAAAATTTGAACTGTACTCAAAATTCTCAAAAAAATACAGATTGTTTAGAATTTCATGCTCTACAACTTTCATTAAACAAGTTTTATCAAATTCCAAATAGTTTTAAAATTGCATTTCAAATTTGAAAAGAGGGCAAAAACCCTAACTTTAAGGATTTCAAAATTACTTTCAAATTTTGAATAAAAGATGAAAATCTCGAAAAATAAAAGTTGTTTCATTTCTCAATATCTACAACTTTTATTAAGAGAGCTTTTCATGAAACTAAATAAATTTTGAATTGGAGTTTAAAAATCAAAAAGGGGACAATTTCCAATTTGGGGAACTTTTGAAATTACTTCAAATTTTATTCAAAAACTTGAAAAACTTTATTTACCAAACTTGTAGAGCTCAAAGAGATGTACAATCTGTATTTTGGAAGTTTTTCCAAATTTTGAATATTTTAGGATGAAATTGAGAAGGGGGCAAATTCATTTTGAATTTCAAAGCTTTTGAAAAGGATTTTCAAATTGAAACTTTGGGAAATAAATTAATGATTAATTGGTGGTCTTGGGACCTAACCAAGTAACACATTTTCAAAGTACAAAGTTTATACTTTGAAATGGTGCCAAAGGTTAGCAACCTTTATTCAGAAAAATTAATCATGGTTAGCTCCTCAAAATTGAAAATGATATTCAATTTCCAACACTTAGCCAATTTGACTTAGGGTTGGGATTTGAATTCCAAATTCAATTTTGATTCTTTCTTTTGCATCATTTGACTTATAAAACATATTTGGGGGTGTGAGTCATGGTTAACCAATCACTTGTACACACCTTTAGGTTAATGACTTTTATAACCCTAATTAAGCATTTAAGTGAAACTTTAAGTACATACACATACACATACTATAAAAAAAGGAGCTCAAACAAGCCTATATATTTATAAACTCATTTTAGTTGTACATGTCATGGTTTTCTAATCATGAATGATTATGCAATGCTCATGATGACATGGCAGGTTTAGGTTAACGTAACACCGGAGGTGTTACACGCCCCCCTCTCTGGGGGCCTCGGACGGGCTCCAAATCCCCGTCTCGTCCGAGCCCCCCCCCCCCCCCCCGGATGGACTCCCGACTTCCGCCTCGGCCGAGACCCCCCGGAGGCCTCGGACAGTTCCGCCGTCCCGCTTCGCCCAAGCCCCCGCGGGCCCTCGGCCCAAGCACGCCGGGTACCTTGATCAAACCAAGACTCCCGGACATGACGTATACCGGCCCCCATCCTTCTACAGTCCTCGCCAGCAGGGGGGCCTCTCCGGCATGGGGGGCGCCACGTCAACACAGGCGCCCAAGCGCATGGCTCCGTCATCCCTCACAGCAATGGCCATGCTTGCCACTGTGGGGGGCTGTTCGACCTCGTTGTCAAGCCAGAGGCCGTCACCCAGCGTCATCTTTCGTACTGGGGCCGGGTCACGGGAAGCCCCGGTCAAACAACAGTCTTTCCAGGTTCTCAGAGCCCGGAATGGGCAGCGACCACCTCGACGACCGCCCTCTCCTGTGCCAACCACTCCATGTACAGCGGCAGGAGCCGAGGGCCTCGGAGCCTCGGATCTGGGACGAGTCAAAGCTACAGTGATCCACGGGGCACGGACGCGCCTCCCTCAACCTCCTCGCCCATCTCTCTGGGACAGCCGTCCTCTCCATCGCCACTGGGACTAAGGAGAAGACCTCACGCAACTACCCCCAGGCCAAACAGCGCCGGGCCATGCTCTACGGCACCAAGCCTTCACCACGAGGCAGGGAGATGGCCACCACCACGGTAGAAACAAAGTTACCCCTGCAAACACCGATCCCCCCTTCTGACTATAAAAGGGGAGGACCACTAAAATACTAGAAATTCTTACATTAATCAGAAACATGTAGCCATCGACCCAAAAGATTCTAACTACTCCTAACCATTGGATATTTGTTTTCTAAATAATATCTCCCTCCGCAATTGCCAATTAAAAAATATCCTGAAATTTGTCCAGTAAAAACAACCTTTCACGTACGTGGGAAAATTTTTAGAAGTACACGAAAAAATCTTTCTTTTTGAGAGGCACGGAAAAAAATGTTCATAGGATGGATGTACCTACCGATGTTCATATACCAATAAAATATATGATTACGCTAACCGTTCATATTTAAAGTTCGTTATAATATATAATAAAATATTGGATTGATAGTGTCGTTGGCTAGACCACTAAAATATATCGTTATGGTAATCGTTCTCATCTAAAGTTCATTAATGTATAATAAAATATCATATCGATACGTTGGCTACAAATCTTTTAAAAAAGAAGGTTAATCTATCCATAAAACATTGGATATAATGTATGAACCCAACAAATAAGATACACACATGTGCCAGAATGCCACTCTATAAATAACGGCAAATACATTGCTACCATCTCCTCATGCAGCACTAGAGAACATTTTTGTATTGTGCATAAAAAGAGGTGAGATACAGATGTTGTTGTTTCCCAAAACAACCTCATAAGCTAAAATTTAGGACTATGAGGTCTCTATTGCATCATTATAAGAGTTGTTACTATACAACCACATCATCTCTGTATTTTTATGTGCAAAAAAAAACAAAAATTACAATGAGACAACTCAAAAAATAACATTGTATTTGTGGTCTATCAAGTTTTCTTAAAATTATGTGGTATTATATAAAACCTTATATTAGACAATATTAATATACTTACCCTGCAAAGGTCTAATGGTCTAAAAAGACTAGAGAATTTTGTGAACCAAGCAGAACCAAAAATATATATGTTTGGCATCCATCTAGCTATTTTGATTGTTCATAGATTGAAAGATCATTAATGATATAAATTTGTCTCTAATTATCTATATTATTCATTATAAAAATTCAAAATAAATCTTGAGGTCTGACAATCTAAAAAGACGAGACATTCATCAAACCATGCGGAACCAGGAATATATTTGTTCCACGTATGTCTAGCTAATTTTATTGTTCATCAGTTGAAAGATAATTGATAATAGAGTAAAATGCATGAATAGTCTATTAACTTGTAACGCTTTGTGTCGATTTGGTCCATCAGGTTTGAAAATGCATTTTTGGGTCCATAACCTTGATTTGTGGTGCATCAATAGTCCGGATGACGTCATCAAAGTTTGAAAATGTATTTTTTAGGTCCATAACCTTGATTTGTGGTGCATCAATAGTCCGGATGACATCATCAAAGTTTTTGTCGCCGAAAGTCGCGCCGTGGCAGGCGAGGCGGCGAGGAGCTCATGGGCGGCGCACGTGATGCTTTGTTGGGACAAGGTATATTCGCAAAAAGGTCCCGGATAGGTCCTCCTTTCTCGCTCGCTCTCCTCTGTCTCTCTCTCGAGCGTCCTCCGCGTGCGGTCCGGCGGGCGCTGGCCGTCCGCCGCCGTGGTCTGCATGCACCGCCTCCCGGTAGCCGGCGACACCGCCCGGCGGGCGGGGCGAGGGCCACGTCCCCGGCGGCGGCTTCGACCCGTCTGCGTATCATCGCGTGGTCCCGGCCCGGCAACGGCTACGAGCTGCTTTGGAGGCGGGAGCTCAACACGCGGCCGGCGGCCTGAGCCGGACTCATCGTCGGCGGTGCTCTCCATCTCGCCATCGCGAGCTGTCGTCTGTCGCCGGCGCACCAGCACCACCATCGCCAGCTAGAGGGCGGTGCAAGCCGGGCGGCGCCGGCCGGGAGTTTCCTGGGGCGTGCGTGCGCTGCCGCCGAAGATTATGGTGGTGGTGGGAGCCGGAGGCGAACTACGCCGCGCGACGTTTCCTCGAGCGGTTCGAGGAGGCGCCAATCGCTACGCTGCCGCTGTTCGGATCGCTCGAGCTGCCGGGCGGCGCAGTGAACCGATGGAGGCGCGAAAGGGCCGGGCGCAGGCGGGCGAGGAGGATGGAGGCCGCCGATGGAGCGCGTCGGGCTCAGTGCACGCGGGGATGATGGAGGCGCGAAGCTGCCGCAGAGCTGCGGGTGGGCGGCGCCGGCGCCGGCGGGGACTACGCTGCACCCGTGGGCCACGACGCCATGGCGAGGCCTTCTTCTTCTCGCTGGCACCGCAGTTTCTCTACTCCGTCTCGCGTGGAAGCCGGGCGGGCGTGCCGGCTCACCTAGCTAAGCTAAGCTAGCCGATGATCGCAGTGCTGCACTGCATGCATGAACGCACGTGTCTACTACTCTACTGCATGATTCAGGGGTTTTTTGTGAAAAGACCGCCTCCAAGCGTAGGCACATGTGCCACGCGACTTGTCTGGGCCACCTCGGCTGCCACGGCGCGACTTCTGAGCGATAAAAAACTTTGATGACGTCATCTGGACTATTGATGCACCACAAATCAAGGTTATGGACCCAAAAATGCATTTTTAAACTTTGATGACGTCATCTGGACTGTTGATGCACCACAAATCAAGGTTATGGACCCAAAAATGCATTTTCAAACCTGATGGACCAAATCGACACAGCGTTACAAGTTAATGGACTATTCATGCATTTTACTCTTGATAATATAAATTTGTATTATCTACAATTGTCGATTTAAAAATTCAAAATAAACCTCAAAGGTTTGATGTTCTAAAAACTTCATCAAGCACATGAAAGTAGGAATATCTCTATCCATCTAATTGTTTTCATTATTCATCGCTGGAGAAATAATTAAAAATATAAATTTATGTCTAAATTATCCACTTTTATTATTATAAAAATTCAAAATGAACCTAAAAGTTTAGGTCTATTACCCAACTGTATCATATGCAATGTGCTTTAAATTAATGCCCAAAATTTATAGCTAAACTATCTATTTCTATCATTATAAAAGATAATTTAAAATAACCTTCTAATATTTTTTAAATTATCCACATTTGTCATTATAAGAGTTACTGCAAAGTAACCCTACACATTCAATAGATGTTATGAAATAGAATATAAAATAACACCTTTTGATTTTTATTGAAGTAATCCACCTCTGTTGTTATAAACAACAAATAAAATTGTCTCTCAAATCTACATGCAAATACGAATATAATTATTGTTAAAAATGTTCTAATATTTGTAGAGTAAGCTATATTAGATATAATATTTCTAAGTTACATACAAATTAAGCATAATGTTTCAATCATGTAGACCAAGTAAACACAAATACATGAGGATAAATTAGAATTTGATTAAAATCAATATATATGTGCTTTATATGTATTAAAAAAATATTTAAATTAGAATTTATCAGTTAAAATCAACACCTAACTTAAGCCACTTTAGTACTTAAGATAGCACTTTACAATCCAAAATTCTTATTTTAAAAAAGTACAAAAAGGATAGTTGATAGATGATACAGTAAGAGTTTCAATTAACTTGATGACAAAAACCTCTTGCAATTAATAAGAATTTGAATATCAAATTTTGAGATTCATGGCATCATATTTTGTGAATAAGACCATCATAGGTTTAAGCCAACGTTTCAACTAAATGCATATTGAAATACATAGAGGTAACATAAAAAGGGTTAAAACTATGGATATGAATGAAGAAACATATAGATTAATAATCGACACATTTATCACCACTAGATAGAGACAACATATATATAGTATCTATTGTTTTAGAGAAACCAACAAAGTAAAAAAAAGTAATTTGATTTTATAATTTTTATTAGTTAGAGGTATTAAACGAGAACTATTGCTTATGGTTTTTAAGATTCTGACCGTGCGAAAGCATGGGTTGATGGATTAGTGAAAACTAAGCGGATCAGACACAGTAAAGAAAACACTGCTGAGACAGACCACACAGGGGACTGTGAAAACGACGACAACCTGCACCTAGAGAAGCAAGGTGCTAAAGAGCTAGAGACCAGAACAAAAAGGCCCAACCGACACTTCATGGTGTTCGTTACAGGGCATCCGCCCACATGGCGCGCAGGCCAGGAAACCAGAACATCTAAACCTAGCCAACACCTATAATCATTGCCGGTGACGAAACGCCAACAAAATGTCATCATCCCTCCACAAACTTTCAATCTCTTCGTGCAAGCCTCTCATAAATGCTAAAACTATCCACATAATCATCTACTAAGTATTAAACTATCCATGTTATAAGTGAAATTACTATTTTAAATATAGGATAGGAAAATACATGCCACCACTTTATTTGTTTTGTCGTTCCATCAAACTTATAATTCAATCTAATATTCTCAGTTTTTTCATTAGATTCTTTAGTTAGCTTGCCCCTTTTTTTTTACTAGAAATGATGTAAGTCCAGGTAGGATTGGTCATACCTGTAATGGCCTTATTTCAAATAGGGTTCCGCAGCAACACACGGGTATCACTCCAGTATCTATAATGGTTGTAAATATATGATAAAGTAATATAGAATTGTCCTAGTTTCATGCTTTTGTTAGCTATAAAGTAATTCTTGTATGTTTGACCAGATCAGCTGAGAGAAGAATAATCTAGCGACTGGCTAGATCTCCATCATTGAAACAGAATCCATAGCCTGACGGGCCTGCTGGTTGATCCAATCCATCATGCGTACTGAGGTAAAAACGAAACCGGTTTAGCATGTGTCACGTCTATTTTTATTTTCTTTTTTTATGATCTCTGTCTAGAGATCTAGATTTAATTTGCCTTATAGGGCTCTAGGTTTAAGCTACATTCAGAGGGGCCTCTCAATTTATATGTTAGCATTAAGTATTCTAATGATGCTGCTTTCCTCTCACTATTTGTATTGATTGGTCTACATACGTATGCATTCATCAGGTTATCGAGGCTGACACGATCGAGGCGGCTGCTCAACAGATTCTCAATGAGCTCAAGCGAGATGCTAATGGTGCAAGCAGAATAACCAGCAGAAGCGACAATGTCATCTATTTTGACGGTTGGGACGGGTTGGGGGCATCTGCTGTCCTTCGAACCGTCGCGGAACGCCTCGACCCAGCGACTAGAGATTCAGAGATCCTAGCCAGCGGATTGGACTTCAAACAGATCATCCACATTGATTGCTCCAAGTGGGAGAACAGAAGAGTGCTTCAGAGGGAGATTGCAAAGCACCTGCAGCTTCCCACTGAGGTGATGGAGATGTTTGACTGGCAAGATGAGGAGGACGATATGCACGGTGTGGCACAGGGCTCCCGGCTTGAGATACCACAAGTTCTCAGGGCAATGTTTCGGCGCATAAAGGAGCTGAACCACAGGTTCCTGGTGATTTTCCACAATGGGAGCAGCAAGGAGATCGACCTATCCAGCTTTGGCTTCCCTCTGTCTGGATACTTCGACAACATGGTGCTGTGGACATTCCAAGGGAGATTCCGGCTCTTCCCTAGGATGAAAGTAGGCCATGCCTTGCATAACAGCGCTGGGATGGCGAAGACTGATGTTTTTGTCTCGGCCTCCTGCCTTGACCTTGAGGGGAGAGATCCACAAGAGCTCTGGTCTGTCCTTGTCCATGGAGAAACTGCAGAAGTTGCAGAAAACATCAGAATCCATACTGTACAAGTCGCTGAGTGTTTCTTCTTGCACATGTTGAAGCTATGCTGCATGGGCCACAACTTCAAGACGGACTATGATTTGGCCACCCATGCTTGCAACTACTGGATGTGTGAAGGCATCACGCAGCAGCTGCAGCAGGGAGCTCTTGGAGACACCAGCATCGTCGACACTGACGATGATGAAGAATCATGGAGAACTGCTGACGCTTTGCAACAGGAGATACAACTGGACATGGACTACTACAACTATAATCACCAATATTTTCCTTCTTACCTGGAAAGACATGGCAAGACCATGCCATGCTTGACTTCACCTTATGGGTTTATGCTGGTCCCAGTCCCAGTTGGTGGCATTCCTAATGCGGACATGTTGCTCCAAGACTTCGATAATCTTACAGTGCTGAAGCTCTCACGCCGCACCTTCAGCTTCTCATCACCTCCATTCCTCTACTACCACAACCTTAAGTTTCTATGGCTTGACCATTGTGAAGATCAAGAAGTTAGCAGTACAGCCGGTTTCCCTGATGAAGAGAAGAAGAAGAAAATCTCCACGGATAGAACACTGAAGGAAGCAGACATCCAACGAAGACACCGCTTCTTCCAGAAGCTGTGGATATTGGATGTGCGCTACACATGCTGTGATTGGATCTTGTCTGCACAGATGATGGATTTCATGACTCAGCTCAGGGAGCTAAATGTGATGGGAGCTGAGGACTGGGACATGGGACAGTTGCATGGACGACTGCCTAACATTCGCAAGCTCCGTGTAACAAAGTCTTCCGTCCGCTGCAGTAGTTGCTTTGGAAGCTACTTATTTCCAAAGATGGACAAGATGGAGCTCCTCGACTTATCAGGAAGCAGTATCAGTCCCCTAGCGACGAGCTTTTCTGCTGGTCCTGGGGGAAGCAGCAACATTATTAGAAGCGTCGTGACTGTCATTCTCGATGGGTTTGTTGGTTTTAAACAGATATCCTTGAGGGGATGTGCCAATCTGAAGAATCTATTACTGAGAGGAGTGTTACAGGATCTCTGCAGCCTGGACATATCGGGCACAGCAGTAAAAACATTGGACCTCAGTGCAACGACGGCTCCGAACCTTGATGAGCTTTATCTACTTGGCTGTGACAAGCTTTGTGCAATCCTATGGCCAACACAAGACAAAAGGAAAAAATACTTGAATAAGCTGCATATTGATACCAACACACGTCTAGGGTTGACCACTCCACCTAGTGGGGATGAAAATAACAAGGAGGGTAGCACTTCACCACCATCATCATCTTCGGTGCTGCCTGGTGGCAAAGCACCCCATGAGTGTGAATGGTATATTTCAGTAAGGGATGCGAGGTTCCTTTTCTCGCTAGCACCCATGAGATCCTATTTTGATAACTACAGAGTACATGTCGAGATTTCCTCTCCTACTCATCGTACCATTGATGCTGGTGGTAGCACTGTTTGCAAACATAATGAAGGAAACAAGAGCATTATTCCAGTGTATGCAGACGTAGGCACCTCCTTCAGGTACCATCACCTGCTGCTGCAAGCAAGAGAAGTCCGTGGTGATGATGCTCCAACCATCATCATCACAGAGACAACATGGCCTTGCCCTGATGCTCCTTCGGATGGAAGTGTGAAGTGCTACATGAACATAGACACCACCAAGCTGAGAGCCAATAGATCACCGCTGGGCAGTGTCGAAGAAACCATGACCAGGGATATTATTGCTATGCCGGATTTTATATGTGATGGAGCTTTGAGCCTGCACGTGCACGATGCCTTGTCCATGGCCAGTATCCCTGCTGGGCCTGAGCCTGAACCTGGGGCAGTTGGTGGAACATGGAATAGCTTGCTTTGGTGCCGAGTTGAGCGGTGCCCCAACTTTGACTCTGTCTTCACCACTCCTCCCCAGGTAGCAGTCGGAAACTATGGAATCTTCCGGCGCCTACGTACGTTCTGGGGATCTCAGCTCCCCAAGGTGTGCTTCATTTGGAACTGGGGCAAAGCGCCCCCCTCCTTATTACAACCCGATGGTTGGTTACTATCCGATATTTGGTCATTTGGCGATCTGCAGTTCTTGCACCTGGACTTGTGCCCTAGACTGATACATGTACTACCCCTGCCCGTGTCATTGCAACGCTTCTGCCTGGGTGGCATTGTGACCCTCGAGATCGTGTGGTGTAGTGACCTCAAGGTGATCTTTCCCATTTATTCTGGTGCCGAAAGCAGTGACAAGCAACAGGAGTCAATTAAATGGGTGGGATTCGATAGACTGAAGCACATCCACTTGCACGAGTTGCCCAGGCTGCGCCACATCTGCGGCGTGAATGCACGGTGGTCTGCGCCCTACCTCGAGACCATAAAGATCAGGGGCTGCTGGAGCCTCAGGCGCCTGCCAGCCTTCTACAGGGCCAATAAGGTGAAGTGCGACTGCGAGAAGGAATGGTGGGACAATCTGGAGTGGGATGGGTCGAATGGCCACAATCCTTCCCTTTACCAGCCGACACACCCACGGTACTACAAGAAGAGAATGCTCAGGGGCCGAGTGCTCGTATGAGGCTGAGGTACGTGTGTGATCCCCATCAGTTACTTTTGATTTCTTCTATTTGTGTAGTGTAAATGAATGGACTGAGTAAAACAGATCTCTTTGTCTCTCTTGTGTCTTTCTTAATTACAGCTAGGAGGGAACAGTGAGGCCTACTCTTTGCTGTGCTTATTGCCTGCTTCAACTCCTATGCACGCCTGCCCGGCCCTCCTCTGCTTGTGTCTTTGCGGCCGCCTGTGTCTGCATCGACCTCCACAATGACAGCATTGGCATGGTGGACATCCAGTGCTGTACTTAAGTTTGCTTCAATTTGCTTGCTTCTTTCTTTGCATTGGGTTTGTCGTCATCGACGCTACGGTGAGTCGGTGAGCTTCTTCGACGGTGTGGACTGGTGTGATACCAGATATGGACCTCCTGCTGCTCTGTTTTAGCAGTAGAGTGTCGAAAAAAATAAGGGCGGGCGAGAGGGCGGCTGCTCTCCATTCTCGTACGTGTTTTGTGGACTTGTGGTGTGCTGCTGTGGTCGATCTCTGGCCTATATGTGTGTATGTATGTATGTATCATCCACGCGTCAGATTGCTTGAGTTTGGTGTGTACGTTGTCGCGTGGTGTGCTACTTTTGATGTACTACTACTTTGATTTGTGATTGAACTAAATAAACAGCGTGGTGTGTATCCACTGCTTTGGCTACTGGCTTCCTCGTGCAACCGCAACACGTACGGACGCACGCATCGCTGCAAGCTTATGGATCCACAACCGATGAATGAAGGAGGCTTTTGAGCCACAGCGGCAGCTCCTATCTATGACGAACTAGTCCATCAACCCGTGCGATCCACAACCGATGAATGAAGGAGGCTTTTGAGCCACAGCGGCAGCTCCTATCTATGACGAACTAGTCCATCAACCCGTGCTCTCGCACGGGTTAGAATTCTAAGAGTTACACTACTTAAATATCATGTTAAGAATTAACATGAAACTCTTGTTGGGATCTCTAATTAATTAGTAATAGTAAGATATATAGTTAGATTAATATGAGATTTTATAGTATTTATATTTTTTTCTTAATTTTTCCGGTGAGAATTAGTGTGTAGGTTTTGTTAGGGCTTCTAATTATTAATAGTAAGATAAAATTTCTTTTAATCAACTATAAACTTTAGTACTCTTTTTTTTTCTAAAAGAATTTTCTTACCGTATGTCGACGTCAATTCATGAGATTTTTTTCCCCTATGTTTTTTTTTTGTTGAAGAAATTTTCTCCCGCACTTCCAAGTTGTGAGAATGTATACATGACATCCCAGTATATTTTGAACATGAAATTAGCTTGGAACCTTACAGCTAACTATAGTGGTCCTCGCTGCATCACATATTTTATGAAATTCCTACATTTTTTATTTTTCAAATTTTTTGCTTATTGACTGTTACTAATTTTTCTATCCTCAAGTTAAAGTGGTTGTGCTTATTAAATATTTTATTAACTCTTCTATTTTACTTTTTTCTTAATTATGGATTTTAGGTCATAGAGTATGTTCTTAAATACTACAATAGCATTATCAACCATTTAAATCCTACACCAAGTTACTTAAGATAAGTGATTGAGTCTGAAGTGAGATCTTAGATGGGTAGCAGCACTATTCAAAAGAATTTTAATACTTAGGACTTATAATGATTAACTTTTACTTTAAAGTAATCTTAAAGGGTCAAAAAAATATAGCCACTCCCACAGTTCTCAAGATAAATCAATTTTCCTCTCAAGGAATTATATATGCAGTTATGGTTATATTATAGATATAGTTGTATCAACTATTTAGTTTATATAATAGCAATCAAAACAAATTATGTCACAATTACTAATATCATTTTAAACAAATTTGCTAGCATCATTAGTATAAAATTTGTTAAAGAAATATTCTTGTTGGCATGAAACATTATCGCTCATCCATGCTGGGATGACATGTATGATTACCTTAATCAAATCCTAATATATATACTAATACTAATAGAAGTGGGTAATGTAGAAAAATATACATACTCTATGGTTATTTTAAAAAATACTTTTTATTAGGAGACATTGATATTTTTTAGATGTAGATTTGAGTTGGAATTTAATTTTTCTAATAATGAAATGATAATTAGGTTTCTTAAATTACATTACCGTAATGGGAGTACATGGGTAATAGATGCAAATTTAGGTCTACTCTAGATAGTGTTTCTTAATGGCACATGTGGGTTGTTTAAATATAAAGTAATAGGGTACTTTATGTTGTTTTTACACAATAGCGTAGATAGGTAATTATTTAGAAATCAAAAGCGATCCAATAGCTATTATTATCATCGATGATGATTAGGTTACCAGAATGATTGTCAAATGTTTTGAAATTTTATGAGAATTTCTAGGATCTATCTTTTACTTTCATATGTTGTATCATGAGGATTAACGTGGACACTTATTTAGGTGCCTCTAGTTAGAATTTCTAATATTTTACTTTTTTCCAACGTGGTACGTATTTAGTTGAAATCTAATATATATATATATATATATATATATATATATATATATATATATATATATATATATATATAGAACTACTACTCTATAGCTAGCTACAGAATAATTTATTCTCAGAGCCACTTTGAGTTACGATAATTACAATACTAATTTATGAGAATTATAGTAACTCTTTACTAAAATGGTTTACTATAATCATTATGGCAAATAGTCCTATGTGTTATAGTAACTCCTTACTAAGTGGTTTACTATAATCGTTGTGGTAAATAGCCCTATGTATTATAGTAACTCAACTATCGTAACAATTATAGTAATTGAGTTACTATAATTCTTGTAAATTAGCATAGTAATTATCGTAACTCAAAGTGGCTACAGAATAAGTTATTCTGTGGCCAAGCATCAATAGCCTCACCCTATATATATATATATATATATATATATATATATATATATATATATATATATATATATATATATATATATATATATATATATATATATGTGTGTGTGTGTGTGTGTGTGTGTGTGTGTGTGTGTGTACACTTGTTACATCCTCTTTCTATGACTTCATGATTCATACTTTAGCTTTTTAACTTCTAGTTGACTTGTGCAATTGTCTTCCATATGTTAAGTAGAAACTCTAGTGCTTTTATATTTTATTCAAAAAAAAAATTATTAAAGGGTTTAGGTCCTAGTAGCATGGTTTCCCACATTCTAATTAACTTGAAACTTAGATTGAATCCTAACACTAAACTCGTTAAATTTGTTATATCACGAGATTATATGTAAAGTATTGTTTTATATGTCTAGAGTGCGTAAAATTCAATTACCAATATTGATATATAAAATGCTTCAATTATAATTAAGGGGTCACTTTATGGGTGGGTAAATTTTTGTATAAATTAAAATTGACCCAGTTGCTATTTTTAGCGATGATGATTGGAATCTAAAAAAATAAAAGGCCGGATATTTCTAATTAATGTGAGCCTTCTAGGATTATCTTTTTTCTAGCGGTCTATTGTGAATTAACACAGTGCGTTCGTTAGGATCTCTAATTACTAATAGTAAAGATTATATAAGTATTTTCAAAGTTTTCCTCACCATGATAGACGAAAATAGTTTCAATTTAAGGATACTTTACATTTTTGCTAATAATATAGTGTAGTGGGTAATTTAGATAGAAATTTATAGGTTACTTTATGTTATTTTTTCATAATAACTTATGTGGTAATTCAGGAGAATATCAGATGTTTCGATTGTTGAGAAGTTCTAGGATTTATATTTTTTTCTAGCTTATCTAGTGAGAATTAATGTAGTGCCTTTATTGAGGCTCCAATCAATAATAGTAAAGTTTATAAAATTATATTAAAACATTTTCTAATAATGATAGACGATGATAGTTTCAATTTAAGGATATTTTATATTTTTGTTAATAATATAGTGTGTGTACGGGGTGGGGGGTTAATTCAGATATGAATTTATGTGTTACTTTATGTTATTTTTATAATAGCTTATGTATTCATAAGAATATTAGGGGTCTACTCCAAGCTCCTTTCACATAATGATAGTGGTGAATAATTCTGGTTATGACCTAGAAATTACTTTAGACTATTTCCTTACATGTGGATAATTTTTTTTAGAAAATAGAATACATCTAATGACTATCATTGTCAATAGCAATTATGGTTTACCAAATAGATCGTTGTATAAATAGTTTAAAAAAACACTTATGTCTATTATTTTATTGACAACACTAATCCACTCATTAATTCATTAACTAAGTGATGGGTACTACTGATGATATATTCTATTAATACATACCTTAATGATTAAGTGGCCTCATGTGATATTTTATTAATTAACTAACTAAATCTGGCTGATAATATTTTATTAATCAACACGTCAAAAAAATTCCGTTACCGTCCATGTGCAGAAGAGGTTGTAGGCGTCGGTGAAGAAGCTCGTGCCGGCGATCACGATGGTCGTGATGTGGTACCATCGCGTCTTGGTGGCGTCCCAGGGCACACAACACATGCAGCTACTGCCGCGCCATTTTCTTTTTTCTACTGTATGTAGCAGAAACTCTACTCCTGATGATCGGATCAGATCGATTGCAGTCAAGAATGACAATGACATTGATTCGCTTCAATGGTGAAGCTAGAGCAAATGGGTTTGTGTGCACAACTTCATCATGAATATAGTGACCCATATTATGTTTAAACAAATAGCATAGCTAATTCACAATTTTTAACAACAAAATTCAACTTCCAGTAATGGCAATCTTATTTTGGTCAAAACATAATCAAACCAGCAAGGGCAAGGGCAATAACACTCACCGTTTATAACAAAATAAAGACGGCATTGATCATTGTAGTGTAGTGATTGAAAGAATGCCAAAGTGATGTCTCATATAGCAAAATATGTGATCCAACCTAAAGAAAACAGAAAAATAGGCCAATTATTTAGCAAAGAAAATGTAGAATTATGCATTGAAAATAGGTATATTGCATTTGCATTACCGATTAGAGATTAGATTTACACCATTGAAAGTAGATGCATCGATCGTATCTTGAACTTCCATTTATAATGCCTCTTTATGATTACCTATAATTTATTCATTTGCATAATCAAATTGCAGTTCAAAATTTCACATATCACTATTTGATGGGGATAAGATTGACGATAAACATTCACCGGTAGGTAGCAGCAATGGCCGATGGGAGGAACAGGGACAACCGGCAGGAAGCAGCTTCCTAGAAATTGGCAGTCGGCTGCCAGGCGCGGCCAGGCGTACAGCGGGCCGGGCCAGCGCTGCAGCGGCGAGTCGGACGCTCGATTCAGTACAATGCGGAGCAGACGGTGGCGCCAAGACGGGCGGATGGCAGGACGATGGTGGTGCCGGGACGGCACAGGGGCGCGAGGTGCTCCGTGACCGGCGGCGCAATGAGATCTCTCGGTTGTTTGGCCAAACATAGTTACTATCTATATCTATTAATAAAGAGACAAAATTTATGTTTTTTTTTTCGTCTGGCCCATTTTAATTTAGAATAGCTATATATTCAAGCCCACACACTCTCCGCTACTCACTTGGTAGGCCAGGCCACTTCGACTATCAGTGCTCACATCGGGCCCAACTCATAGCAGTCAACTGGGCCCACTCCAGCCACCCACCTCCAGCGCTTGCGTCCGGCCCACTCCAGCCACCCACCTTCGTAGGCGACAAGAAAGGCCAAAAAATATGCTACATTCAAGATTTGAACCGTGGTTGTCTTACCACAAGTAAGAAGGGCTTACCACCACACCATACAAGCTTAGGTGATGTTTAATGAAGTTTCTTTTTATTTATCGTTTATAAAACCTTCAATCTTTTTTTTACAAAACCCACTCTTATGGTTGGCAAGACAAAAAAAAAATTATGAATGGTAGGAAACACGCCACTGCGTTACACCTGAGAGAAAAAAAAGCTATCAAATTTAAATGGAAATAAAAAAAACATAGATAGGAATCTTACATGTCTATTTATATTTTACTTTTTTCTATAAAGTTTAAGAACTAAAAAATTATTATATGATGACCATGACATCTGTTTGTGTTTGTTGATAGCTTCATAGCTCCTTTTTAGTTTTTTTTTTTTCTTTTTTGCATTTGTCATCCGTGCGTACCACTCTTAATCATATGGTTCAACATTGATTTCCTTATGTGTATTTGAATTGCACTTCTGAATAGTTTATTGTTATGATCCAACATTGCATGGCTAGCTTTTTCGTGAATCACTTGCATGGTTGTTCATCACTACTAAAATGTCCAAATCACTTACTATAGTAACGAATGAAGTTGTGTGTTAAGTCATTTATTTGTACATACATTTGCATTCACTGTACTGTATAGTACCTAATGTGGTACCAACAAATAACTAGGACCAACATGTAACACGCACATCACGACCATGCAAACTAAACATGAGTCTGAAATGTATAATAGGGCAAAAAAAAATGTATTCTTTTTTTTTCATTTGATTTCCAGCTCCTCTTTGATAGGATTTGGAACTTAGGCCGATTTTTTTCTTCTCTTCTTTTCTTTCCTCTCTTATGATTGTCAAGGAGGAATTTAATTTCGACACTAACACAACTCATTGTAAGTAGTGTGCAACACCTAACTCAAGAGTTGGAACATGGAGTTGCATCATGGCTAAAGTAAACTGCAAGTTTAGTAGTGGACACATTTCAATATTATTACATATAATATAGGCAATACCCCATTGTCATAGTTTTATTAATTAATTTTTTCTCTTGCTAACCGTATGAGTGTTTTTATTGTATTTTATAGAAAAAGTAAAATATAAATAGACATGTAAGATTCTCATCTATGTTTTTTATTACCATTTGAATTTGATAGTTTTTCTTCCCGTTGCAACGCACGGGCATGTTTTCTAGTTACTGATAAAAGGACGATGGAAAGCCACAATGAAATCTCTCATTATGGCTTTTCGGTAAATAAATAAACGAATAAAATACTATTTTTTATGTATAATGGCAGAGGTGGGTAATTTTATGCAAAAACAAAATCTATCTAATGGTTATGGATGGCCGAGTCTTTTGATTTGATGGTCGGATGTTTCTGATTAATGTGGTAATTTCTAGTATTTTATCTTTTTTCTAGCGCATCTGGTGAGGATTAACGTGGAGGCTTCGTTGGAGCCTCTAATTAGTAATAGTAAGATGTTTGCAATATTGGTTGGATTTCGCTGCTATTTCTATTAGTATAACTGTAATAATGATTGCCGTTCATCATGAATTAGCAAGCTTTGTTAGAGAAGAATTCTTTTGTATGGGTAGATGACCCCTCTAATTCTATCCTGCAATTGCGTGTAAACGATGTAGCCATTTTATCGAATCAATAAAGTTTGCCTTTTTTTTTATATAAAAAGTTGGGGCCAAACCCAAGTGTCACTGTTCGTGCGGAAAATGGCCGCAGAACGAAAGTTAGGCCCAACCCAAGCTAGCCAAAGTACCGGGCCCAAAGTGGACAATGGGCCATAGGCAGGCCTGCTTCCCACGAGATGGACCCCACAAGCACCTACGACGTCGATTCCCCAAGGCCAAGCCAAACCAAACCAAACCAAACCAAACCGAGAGCAATCGCCGCCGCTCGCCGGAGGAGGAACAACCGACGGCGCATCTCCGGCTTCTGCTCCCCAGCCCCGCGGGACGCTCCCCCAAACCCCTACCGCAAGGCCACGAGCCCCGCTTACCCATGCCAAGCTCGCGCCTTCCCCGACCCTCACCCGCGGGCATGATCCGCGGCGATGGAGGACGACCCGGCGCCGTCGTCGTCCGCCGCACCTGACCCTCCCCTTTCCCTTCCACCTTCCCTTCCCCGCCCCCGCAACCGCCGCCGGAGGAGGAGGGGGACGGTTGGGTGGTCGTGCCGGCCAGCGAGGTCGAGGGGCGCACGCGCCCAAGGTCATCCACTGGGACGACCTGCAGCAGGAGCTCGCCCGCCTCTGGAGCCTCGCCGCCGCGCTCCAGCCCGCCGAGGACCGCAAGGCGCACCTCGCCGCGCGCCTCGAGTCCGCGCTACAGGTAATTGTCTGTCGATTCAGGTGGCCCGCTCCTTGCTTTTCGATTCTTAGCAGATTGCTCGGATCCCCTGTTGTGCCCTCTGTCATTTGATGCTCCGCGGATCTTGGCGCCTCTCTTGTCGGTCCTCAATTGGGAAGATCGGATTCGTTTTCCCAACCTCTGGTTGTGCTCCTCTTGCGAAGAGGGGAAATCCGCATTCCAAATCTTGGCGACGCCTCTACTGGAACTGATTGAACCGCGTCCATGGACTCATTCTTCATGTATTTTGCTCATGTTGACCTCTGTGTGTATTCCAGAATGTTGCTGACTTGTAATGTAATGGTGTTCGTCGACAGGCTAGGCAGGCGTTTCTCGAGCAGGACAATGAGTTGGCTGAAATGAGGCAGAGACTGCAAGAGCAGACTGATCGTCTTGGGGATCTGAAGTTGCGCACGAAGAAATTGTCGGAGGATGTTGTGGTTCAGAGGGAACAGCTCTGTGTCAAGATCAGAACGTTGTCAGTGGCAAGCAAGGCTCTTGAAGCTGCACACAGTAATCTGAAGGTATTCAATTGTTGTGTTTTCTTTCCCTTTGGAGCTCTAAGGATACTGTCAGCGCCAAACCAAATCGCTACAAAAATGTGCAGGGTGTTGTACAAAGTAGTTTCCTTGATAGCTTGTCTAACTTGTGTAAGATGTACTCTTAAACGTGTTGCTTGGTGCTGTTGGGTTCACAAAATGAAAATGTTAATTCTAGGATACAGAATTGTTTTTACACATTCAAGTTGGATACAATGGATCTGTTCTGTTTCGCTAAAGTCTAATCTTACCAGAGTATCTCATTTTTCTGGTTATAGGAAGCTAATAAATTGCTGTCAGGGGAAAATGGTTGTGGGCGCCTTAAAAATCTGGAACAGAAGTTACGGATGAGACAGCAATATATGATAGCTCAAGTTGCTCAGATATATCCTGTGAGGCCTTTGGATGAACAATCTTCAGATCAGAAGTCTGGATTTACCTCCAACATAACCCAAACAAGTATGTCAATTTCTGCATTGCAACAGTTCCATATTCAGAATTGCTATAAAATTATATGGCTATATATTTTGACAATAAAATTATAGTGAACATTGTTGTTCAATAACAGACCTTAATAATTGAATAATAGGGGACAGCCAGATGATAGGCAAATAATAGTTTTAATAATTGTGGCAATATCAGCACATGATTACAGTTGATTATTGACTAAGCTACAATTTCCTATTTGCCAGATAGTACATTTGATAATACAAATTGCTGAAATTGATTCTAACAAGTGTTTCATTTGTGGAGACAACTATTGCCAATAGCTAACTGGCTTGCTTGTTTCTAAGATACTGGAAGAGTTATTTGGAACATGAAACTTTTATTTTTTTTGTCAGACTTAATGGATAGAGAACTAGTCCTCTAAAATATTGTTACCAGTTTACCTGCCCTAAGACTCTTTGTCGTTAAATTTTGTTTCTGCAATTCTGTCAAAATCTAAATACTATATTTTTTTTCAGGAAATGCTGAATCAGTGTTGCCAAATGGCTCCCAAAACAGACCATTGGTAATATTGGGTCTACAGTTATCAAAACTTTCTGTGAAAAAGACTGGCTACTTCAGTGACAAGACAGAGGTTCAGAAATCTTCGACGGTTCTGGGATATGCTGCTCATGTATGTATAATATAGTTTGATTAATTATTATCAAATGATGATTGAGTTCACCATTCAACATTCATTATTATTTCTAATTTCTTTGCTAGAGAATATTATTTTTTATACCTTTTGTTCTGTTTTAGAAATAATATATATTCAGATTAGGTTACACATGCAATTGAACAGTGTTCTTCAGTTTGTAATATAGATTATGGTGATAGGCCTAACTGTGTCTCTTATGAATCATAGGCAGTCTCCCTCATTGCATCATATCTCAATGTTCCTCTTCGATATCCCTTGCGCTTTGGAGGTTCACGGTCATATGTTCTTGATCCTGCGCCTTCAATTGAGCCATCATCTATAACCTCAGTAGCAACTTCTGTCCCTCCTAACACAAGCATGAGGACAATGGAATTCCCTCTGTTTCTTGACAGCCAGGAGACAACAAGATCAGCATATGCGATATTCTTGTTGAACAAGGTTGGTCTTCTTGCCATTTGGATATCATTAATAATGGTCCGTTGTGTTGATCATAGAATCATGATGTTAACATGTACTATGGAGGAATACAGATGTTTTCTCTCTTGTCCCCCTGTTTGCATCATCTGGAAATTTACCCCCAAGTTAGTAGAAGGTAGAGACTTTTTAGTGCAACCATGTTTTTTGAAAGAAAGGATTGCCTATTTCTGTTCGCAAATCCCCTTGAAACTTGATTCAGCTTCAAGTCAACAAATAGGTGGTTTCAAATACTAATTTGGGCAGGATCTACCTGTGGTTTGGAACTAGAGTGGGTGAATGAGTTTAGGATAAGAAATCAATGTTAAACTGAATTTGATAGCATGATGTGGAAGTAACAAAAGCGTCAGCTCACAAAGATGTTGCCATGTTTCTGGACAACATATGAAGTGGTGAGGAACAAATAATCCAACAAAGAACATAGTGTCACATAGAGCAACTGATAAATGCATAGAGATCTATGTATTCCCAGGCTCCTTCCACCTCCCAGAAAAAAAAAAAGAGAAACATCTGTTTGCTGCAACCACCTAGAATATGTGGCTGTCAGAAATCATACGATTGTACTTCATATTCCATTCCTTTTTTTTTCATCATTGTGTTTCTTTTGCAGGATATCGAGCAACTTCTGAATTACATTGGCGCTGAAAGCCTCGGGCCAAGACATGTCTTGGCAAACCTTAGGCAGCTGACAAGGATCATCCAGTCACAAGAATACATTTCTGTTGATTAGTTTGACCCAGATACAGTTTTTGGAGCTATGAGTTTAGTCCAGAAGATGTGGTTGGTGCTGCTTTTAACAGGCACCCTTTTTTTTAACCCCCTTTTGACAGAGGAGCTGGTCACTGTTACCGTGCTCATACGCTCGTTGTAAATGAGTAAATCGAGTCACTTCCAGGTGTACAGGAAAACGAGATACTACTGTACTATGCAGCAACAAGAGGTGCTGGTTCATGCCAAAGTTACTGTTGTTTTAGCGTTTTTCTTGATGTTGATACTGTTGGTGAGAAACACATCTCTGGTTCAACCGCACATGCCTGAAACAGGATGGAGCGATGTTTCTTGTACCTTTAACTGCATGATCTAGTAAATTGATGAAGTGATCAGTTCAGTCCTCTATTTTTCTTCCCTTGTCATAAACTGTTTATTATGTCAACAAATAGTAATAAGTGGTATTGGTGGCCTGGTGGGAGCCCTTATAGAGTGCAACGATTGATGAAATTGGGTGCCGTCGTGCGCAACAGAGGAGTAACAGCGAGTGCCTTTTTTTTTTTTTTTTTTTTTTTTTTTTTTTTTTTGCGAAGGCGTGTACAAACTGTGTTTGTGTGGCATTCATTATCAGGTAACGTGGGATCCGTTGTGTTAACCACCCGAATTAGCAGATAGTATTTCGCATCGCAGCGGCAGTATATCTGTACCTATGCTACTCGCTACGCCGCCCCTAACCTGCCTAACGTGGGGTCCACAACCGCTTTCGGTCCAGCGTCACAGTACCTCAAAATCCTCTGCATCAGCCACTTTCTGTTCCTCTGCATAGTCTGTTATCCACAGCCACTCTCGGTCCCTCGTTCAGAGCTTCACTTGTTCATCCGGTTGCGGATGGGGCTTTGCTCAAGAAGACAGATAAGTTCCTGCAGCTGCAAGGCAAATCCCAAGTTAAACTTATTTAACCTTGATTAGTTTTATAAAACATTTGCATCAACATACAAAACATCAAATTATTTTAATTAAATTATCCATAAATTTATGTTTTGTATATTGTACGGACTCGTAGATGCTAATATATTTTTCTAAAATAGTAGTCATAGTAAATAATGGTTTGGCTTACGACAATAAATCCAAAGTGAACTATTTTGTACTAATAGATTGAGCTGCCTATAGCATTTTCCCATAAAACCCACAATTCAAAGTTTGAGTTACCTCAAGTATACTCTCTAGCCGGTTGCAAGTGTCAATGTATTCCATGATGATATGTATTCTCAATAATTAGCAAATAAACAATTGTCCATACCATACATATATATAAGTATATGACTATGAGTGTGTTTGAGACTGCTTCACAAACTCTCCTCCACGAACTCTATCATAGAGCAGATCCATAAAAACCTAAAGTTTGTGAAGCACCTCTTTAGGTGCTCTCACAACTCTACTATTTTTCTCTAACTGCGTGCGTAGAGCTGAAACTGTTTGGCTAAAAAAGTGAAGCAGAGCTAAAAAAATATAGAGTGGAGCTAAACCAAACAACCCCTATGTCTTACTCATTGATGTCTTGTTTACAAGACTTAAGACAGGGGCACATATCATCTCTAAGTCCAGAGCACCAACTCTACATTTTCCAAATGCGTCATATCAAAAGCGTAGCCATAAGAAAAGGGAAATTGATTTTTTTTTTACACACCAGACTATAAGAGATGAGATGGGAACTCACGTGGTGGCAACCTGTTTTAGCAAATCCACAGTACTAGCTATTTCATCATAGTTCAACAGCTTCTTCTCCATGAGAACATACAAAGAAAATACAAATATCATTAAATTTTATCCCAAAAGAATACGACTGTAGCTGGTCATTCAACTCTAATATGATGTCATATATATGCATGATGACATAAATATAGGATTTGTGGACAAAATGATTTGTGGTGATCCAACCACCAAGGCATAGAGAACATAAGTACAAGGCACATGAATAATTTTAGTTGTTCACTAATTAATTATCAAAATATGAGGGTTGCATTTATTATGGGAAAGAGGGAGTAGACAACATCATAATGAGACGAAAAAAATCAAACTGTTGGGGGTAGTATTATATGTTAGACACCCTCACTAATGTTTCTATGACCCAATTACACGGCTTGGAGGATTGCAATAATATTTAGGGCTTATTTGTAGTCCTAATGGCAATTTTGTAAATACAAACCTCACCAGAAAGAAATAATAAAAATGGCACCTCCCACCTTTCCTATAAAAAGGGAGAGGGGAGGTGGAGAAGAGCGGGAGGATAGGGCTGATTATTGGGCTCCTTGCCTCTGTCTCTCTCATTTGCTCTCAGATTTTTCGTCATGTCATTTTCTCTCTCGTTTGCCCTTAGACTTTCCGTCATGTCATTTGTTATTGGCTAAACCAACACAAACCAATCTAAGTACAAGAACTTACAACAGTGTGGAGAGTGTATTGATACTGTGGTGACCAACTTTACGTAGTTTTCGTCATGTCATTTTCTCTCTCATTTGCCCTTAGACTTTCCGTCATGTCATTTGTCATTGGCTAAACCAACACAAACCAATTTAAGTACAAGAACTTACAACAGTGTGGAGAGTGTATTGATACTGTGGTGACCAACTTTACGTAGTTTTTTTGTTGGTGGCATATCTTGGAATAAGCTCTGAGGTAGTCTATCATCCAAATGCCCCTAATAATAATGATAATATAATTTTTGAAAAATAATAATGATAAAACATTTTGCTTCCCTCCCCCTAACTAGAGATTGCATATACTGCTTCTGTCTCAAAATAGTTGATGCTATGCTATTTATGTCTCTTCGTCAAGTTTCACTATATTTGTAGAAAATATTAGCAACATTTGCATCTCTAAATAATTTTATTATGAAAATAGATTTAACGATCTAATGATACTAATCATATACTCAATCCATTCTAAATTACAAAATGACTCGTCATGTCATTTTCTCTCATTTGCCCTTAGACTTTCCGCCATGTCATTTGTTATTGGCTAAACCAACACAAACCAATCTAAGTACAAGAACTTACAACAGTGTGGAGAGTGTATTGATACTGTGGTGACCAACTTTACGTAATTTTTTTGTTGGTGACATATCTTGGAATAAGACCTGAGCTAGTCCATCATCCAAATGCCCCTAATAATAATGATAATATAATTTTTGAAAAATAATAATGATAAAACAGTTTGCTTCCCTCTCCCTAACTAGAGATCGCATGTACTGCTTCTGTCTCAAAATAGTTGATGCTATGCTATTTATGTCTCTTCGTCAAGTTTCATGTAGAAAATATTAGCAACATTTGCATCTCTAAATAATTTTATTATGAAAATAGATTTAATGATCTAATGATACTAATCATATACTCAATCCATTCTAAATTACAAAATGACTCCTTAGAAGGCGAGAATGATACTTATTTTAGAACGAATGCAGTAAAGAAAAACAATTTGATTACCTCATGTATAGCACAAGATACCAAAGCGAGCAATTGATTCTTGAGCATCGAGACATATCGTCGTAAAACATAAAGATCGTAAGAATAAATGAACACTGATATATACACAAATAGAATATGTTTGAGAAATGGAAAGTACCTTCACTATATGCTCTATGAATGAGGGCTCTGTAGCCGGCTTCCGAAAGAGGTCACTTTGTTCTGAAGAGACATATATTGATTTTTGTACACCTCTTTAGTCTAACTTTTTTTAGAACCAACACACTAATGAAATCATAGCTTAGATGGTTAATATTGCCTTATTTAGAATAAGGATAGAGACACTTGAGATTATTAGTACAAACTAATTCTCTGTATACGACAACAAGAACAATAAACTATTCCCTTCATCATTGATTAACTAATTTTTTTTGAGATTTATTTCCTTGACTTAGAAAAAGTCTGATTTATTTCTTGATCTTTTTTATTTTAGAACTTACTTATTTGTCAAGGCTATCTCCAGTTACGGTCCTTCCGTTAGTTTTGGCACTTAAGTGTTCAATCAAGTGCGAAAATAGACCTATGAGTGAAAAATAAATCAATGCAGAATTTACTATTATCTATGTTTAATTTTGAGGAATATTTTTAAACCATGCAAAATATTAAAATTAAGCATAGACAAACTAAACTCTACACCGATTCATTTTAACTCAGGGGCAAAATCACCATTTCACTCTTGACTTAACACTGTTAAGTTCTAAAACTAACGGAAGAGCCATATAGGTAACTGAAGATAGCTTTCAGGACAAAAGTAAAAGAGCCCAAAAAAGTAAGCCAAGCCTTTTTTAAGTTAGCACGAAATAACTTCTTACAACGGGATGAAAAGAAGGAAATGGTCATAATGCCTTTTGTTCCCTTCTCTTATATTTCTTTATTCTTTCCTTTATAACGGGAGATACGAGGAGCTACCAAATGGGATCAAGAACCTCCCATTGTCTACCAAATGGTTCTTGATCCTGTTTGGTAGATAATGGGAGTCGCGGAGCTACATATAGAGTAGCTCTAGAACCGCTACCAAATAGGGCCAAAAGATACCTCTCAATCTTTTGTGGCAGCCAGCTTCTAAGTAAATGAATTTCCCTTTGCTCCCCCTGCTCATTGCTTTCCTTACTTGATAATTGCCTGCCACCAGGCCAGGCCTCCTTTGAGATCTTTTAGCCCTCAAAGCTATTCGGCTACTCGATTTTGTGGTAGTCAAAATGAGATAATGCATCATATATATTTGCTGGCCACCTTTTTCTTTTCTAGCGTTCAAGTATATATATTTTTTTTTTGAGAAACTAGCGTTCAACTATATATGACAATAATATTTTTACAAAGCCCGGACCATGAATTCCTCCTACACAATGGAGCAGAATGGAGGAATTGGGACCGGTCGGCACAGGTTGCCATCTGAACTGAAGCCGGCACACAGTTAGTTTTGAGTCATACGGGCGGCAGCTATGCCAATTCGGACACTATGCCAATTCGATCTGGTTATGGCATTTTTCATGATTTCTGGATTAAAACTGAAATATATGGGTGGTGGGTTGCGTGTGTTTGCTTTTTTGCACAGAAACTGATAATGTGTTCTCTATATATGTTTGGAATTTTTGTTTCTAGTATGCATGGTGATGATCAGAAAACGAAGCAAACGGCTTTGCGTGCGGATGGTCGTGCATGTGATTTTGTCAGGTCAATTGGCCAACGTGTGATCCACAGCTTTTGGTAGTGAAACTAACCTGAAGAAGTGCAGATGCATACGCATTCTAGCTGCTACTTGGGACATGCACATGCGATGCGTGCCAAGATGGCATACTGTGCGGCACGCTTTTGTGGCGATGAAGCTTGCGACCTGACCGGTTCCTTGTTCTTGCGTCGTGCCCAACAATCTTAACCGCTAACGCACGAGTATTAGTTATTATTATATTATATATTTATTTAATTATAAACTGACAGCAAACCAGAGAATGTGTCAACGCTAGCTGATTCGGAACTGTTTGTCTGTCGTCTTCCTGCGCAACCTACCTGGTACGTACAAGAAAGGTTGGAAGACTAGCTAGTTTATTCAATCAATTCCTCATATATACTCCTGCATTGTATACGTACCGATCAATAATCAAATACTGTATATAACTACGCAGCTGGAATTCGTTTCATAAAAAAGGAAAAGAAAAGAAAGAAATGCAGCTGGAAGCACGCACGATGCAAATGTATATAGCAGCTGCAGCATTGTTGTCTCACACGCTCCAACAACCTACTACAAAGTTAATTGACGGAGGAGGCTTCAAGGACAGTTGGGACAAGCTGCCTAGCTGCCTCCAAATGGACTCATCAGCTTATGGCATAGATGTGGAAGGGAAAACATGGTAGGCAACGCCAAGCAGCGTCTGCCGTTGCAAAAGCAACAAACATTACGTTTTGAATAAACAAGTTTCAAACTTCTTAAACTTTAACTGGATTTCTAAAAAAATGATATCAAATTAGTATCATTAGATATAACATATATACAATATATTTTCATAATGTGTTTATTTTTTATCATAGATATTGTTACTCTTTTCAATAAATTTAATTATTTGAAATAGTTTAATTTGTACGGATTCTAGAAATTGATTCATTTAGGGATAGAGGGAATAAATCATTCCTTTTTTTTTCTTATTCAATGAGTATGGTAACCCCAGCAGTCACCAACTCCTTAAATAATCTTTTTGTTTTGTTATTATGGCCTATTTGGATACCCTATTCGATTAGTGGAAGCGGACTTCTAAAAAAAACTAGAATGCTATAAGCTGGATTATAGGAGCTAAGTTGGAGGTTGTTACAAGCTAGATTATAGAAACTAAAGCTCACATAATTTCACCCGATTGACAACTTAAGGTCTAAGGACAAACTCTAATACGTAGGCTAACAGCTCCGGTGAGGCTAGCTAGAGTTTAGGGTTCAGAAGGGATTTGGGATCTTTGGTGGGTTGAGAAGAAAATCTGGTGAATCTAGGAGTGGAGACGGGACCAATGGTGGTGGTGGAGACGAGGTGGCGGTGCCGGTGGCAATGAAGAAACGTAATAGATATATACGTACATACATAGAAGAGATGATCCAACGGTTCAAAAATTGTGTCTAGGATATGTAGCGTGGTCTGGAATGCGGTGCAGGGATTGACTATCACCGACGTAGAGGACCAACTGGTTTGGAGATAGATGGACGCCGAACGGGACCTTCTCTGTTCGCTCGGCATACGATGCACTCCACCTTGCGTCACACCCATTACCTGGCTGTGAATTGTTGGTTTGGGACTCCTGGGCGCCACTTCGCGTCAAGATTTTTCTATGGCTGGCGCTCAGACGAAGGCAATAGACTGCCGATAGAAGGCAGGGACATGGCCTACACACCCACAAACTACCAACAAGAGCCAGAGACAATTGATCATATCATTGTAAGCTGCTCGTTCTCATAGCAGGTTTGATGGCATGTACGCGCCACTCTCGAGGCCACTCAACAACTGTCGTCTTGCTAATCCATCTACAATTGGTGGAACACCTGGAGAGCGCAATGGTGAGGCGATTGCAAGCGGGGCAGACACTCTATTTGCTCTCATTGCCTGGGAGCTATGGAAGAAGCACAATGCGAGGTGTTTTCATGGTGCCACGACCCAACTGTCCATGCTGCTAGCGCTGATCAAGTGGGTAACCGACACTTGGGTGCAAGCCGGTCGGAGGCAAGGACCTAGGTTGTATCATTGAGTAATAGGCTAGGGCTGCCACAGATTTAGGGGGGAGCAATGTGTTGTTTCATTATCTCAAAACTCCATCCCTTGTATTCAAACTTTCTCGCTTATAATATAAAAACGCGCAGGTCTTTTGCGTGAGTAAGAAAAAAAAAAATTCGTGTCTATTGGCTCTAAAACACTCCACCTCAATTGGACAAGTTCAAATAGTTTACTATATTGGACATAGTATATCCGACTGAAAAGGTCCTGCTAGGATGCATGCATGCTTCTTTGACTCTGCCTTCGTCCTCTGTCAAAACACATACCAACTCCGAAAATAACACTACATGGTCCATGGCACCTGGTCTCAAGAAATATTATTACCAATTCCACCGTGTTTCATTTTACACTAAACTACATCAGTGAAATATGAAGAGCGTGAGATGAACGTTTCCTCCCTCGCTCGCTCGACCCTGTCCCTTTCCGTCGTCTCCCTCCCCTCCATCATTTCTTCTTCGTCGTCGCCGTCGCCGTCGTCACCACCTCACGCGCTGCTACTCGATCTCATCTCATCGCTCTCGTCCGGGCCGTACGTCTCCATCAACGCGGCCCCGTCGCCCTCACGCGTACTCCTACATACATAAACACGCAGGCGACGCAGGCTGGCAGGCATTATTCACTCTCCCTCCCACGCGAAACCTCCTCCGCCTCCACCCCCGCGCGCGCTCGCCTGCTGCCTCGGCCGCCGTCGGCTCAGTCAGCGGCCGGCGCCATGGCCGACCGCGTCCACCCCATGCCATCTCCCTCTTCCTCCTCCCCCCGCTCCCACTCCCACCAGGACGACGGCGACCCGACGACCATCAATATCATCAGCAAGCCGACACTTCCTTCGCCGCCGACGCTTCCTTCGCCGTCGACGCTTCTTTCGCCGTCGACGCTTCCTTCGCCGCCGACCTCGCCGACGACCCCGAGGCGCCGGCGGCGGCGTTGCCGGCCGAGGAGGAGACGACGCCGCTGCACCCGTCCTTCTTCCACGACCGCGCGCTCTCGACCTCGCCGCCGCCCGGCACGTCGTACATCGTGCAGGTGCCCAAGGACCAGGTCCTCCGCGAGCCGCCGCCGGACCGCGCGCGGCTCTACAAGAAGCTGGCCGGCCGGCCCGCCCGGCGCCGCCGCCTCCGCCGCGCCTGCTGCCTCTCCTGCGCCGCGCTCCTCGCAATCCTCCTCGCCGCCGCCGCGTTCGTCGGCGCCGTCTACCTCGTCTTCCGCCCGCGCGCGCCGTCGTTCTCGGTGCCCTCGCTCGCCATCCGCGGCCTCGACGCCGCCGCCCTCGCCTCGCCGCCCGCCGCCGGCCTCTCCCCGGCGCTCGACGCCGCCTTGCGCGCGGACAACGGGCGCAACAGGAAGGTGGGCGTGGAGTACCGACGCGGCGGCGACGTCGCGGTGTCGTACGCCGGGCAGCGGCTGGCGGCGGGCCCGTGGCCGGCGTTCCGCCAGGCGCCGCGGAACGTGACGGTGGTGACCGCGGCCATGCGCGGCCAGGGCGTGCGGCTCACGGACGCGCAGAGAAGGCAGCTCGCCGCCGAGCGGGCGCGCGCGCCGTGCCGCTCACCGTGGAGGCGACGGTGCCCGTGCGCCTCCGGTTCGGGAAAGTGCTCCGGACGTGGACCGTCGACGTCAAGGCACGGTGCGAGGTCGCCGTCGACAGGCTGGACGGGAACGCGACGGCGGTGAACAGGGGGTGCAAGGTTAAGGTCAAGCCGCTCTGGTGGTGGTGGTGATCGCCGGCGGCGGCGGCGGCGAGCGTGTCCATACATGTGACGTTGTTAATGCCGCCTAAATGTAGACGGCTAGTAATTATTAGTTACAGTACTGCTCTAGCAGCGACGGTCATTCTGCATTGAACGCAGAGATCACTTCTTGGAATATATTTATTTACCTGTGAAGTAAACTGATTTCTATTTCTATAGGAAGTAGGAATCTTTTTTTGTAGGGAGTGTATGGGCTGCTCCATCTGTTGCTTATGTAAAATTGGTGAAAATTATAATATAATAGATAGCTTTAAGCAATTGTACTGAGAAAAGTAAATATGAAAGGATCGATCATTTTGCTGCGTTATGACCAACAAGGACGGTGTAAGTATAATAAAGTTATGTGTGAACTTTATGAGGTGAGGAGAGAAAGAAGTGAGCTATAAGTTAATATGAATATTGTAGGTATCAAAGATATCTACACTTTTGTAGTTTACATTACAATATTTTTGTTTAAAGCCATCTTAATAACTGAATAATTAATTTAATATTCATCTACGTTCTTATATAAAAATTATAATTTTTAAGATAAGCTAGCAGAAAAGGAATTCTGCTAATCCAAACAGCGTAAAATTCTACCAGCTCAATCGGTGGCAGTGGTATAGTTTTGTAAGTTTTTTGATTGAGACAAATACTTTCGCAAAAACTGAAATCCAAAAAAGTTAAAAGAAAATCCTTCCTCGTCTAAAATCAAGTTTTTTCCTTTTTGAGGGTATCGTCTAAAATCAAGTGTGCCGCTTCTAAAAGTAAACGGGCCGGCTCTTATGGAATATAGATTTATTCCCAAATGCAAATCTTTTTAATATGCGTAACCTGATATATGTTGTCTTTTTTCCCTAAAAAAATGATATATGTTGTCTTTACATTTTAAAATGGTATGCAGAGCACTTATTACGGTGTCATACATGTGCTACTTGCTTTTTCTTGCATTTTTGCATCTTTGCAATTGTAGCGACGACAAGCTAGGAGATACCTGGTTCTGCACCCCGGGAATGGAACAAAGATATTGATTCGGGCCGTGCATCTGAATGTACTGGGCCGCCAGGCCTACTAATCTGGACTGGACTTTTTCCCATTTCATATTTTTTATTTATTAATTCATTTTTGCAAAAAGAAAGAAAGAAATAACTAGACCCAAATTTTGTAATTATACATACTAGGTGAATACCCAGCGCGTTGCTGCGGGAATAGAGATGTTATAATAAGAACTTTATATGAAGCGTGAAGAATTTACAGTTAAGGGTCTTTTGGAGCGTGTGAATGTTAAAAAAAAAATGGAACATAAAAAATATAGGAATGTGTAACAGAAATCACAACTAAAAAAAGTAAAAGGGAGACAATTTACATATAGAAAACAAAAGATTATTAACTATATAAATTTCATAGGAACGGGTGTTCCAAAGAAAACAGTAGGACGTGTAAAGAACTAAAGATGAGAGTATTTCCAACAATATAGTCAATACGAATGGAATAGGAAATGTAGATATGCTTCTCGATCTCTTTTTGAAGAAATATCACCAAAGAAGTACTGATAGTGTGTGATGTCGCCATTTGCCTCAGTTCAGAATGATATAGGTGGAGTAGGACCTAATTAAATTTGGAAATGGCATTAGTGAAATCCATTCAGAGATAAGTGATGAGGAATACTAAACAAAACGTTGCTCCGGCAAAACTTTAAAATTTACATGGTGTGGATAACAAACTGCAACTGTTCCAGTAAACAGACAGAAGAAATCCAGCAATAGAAATTGTGTAGAAATCCTAAAGTGAAGAAATCAAATGAAATTACCAAATTGCTACAATACCAGCTAATACAAATCTGGAAGAGAAATTTTACACCTTTCAGCTTCCCGTAGAATCGGGTTTAGCAAATCAGCCCAAGCCAAAAAATCATCTTGTTAGTGACGACAACTGTGAGCTGTGGCACAACTATCAACACTCACTTAGATTTCAAAAAAAAAAAAAAAAAAAAAAAAACTAACACTTTCTGTACATATCTTAATTGCTGAGACAATCAAGATATTCATGAATAGTTGAACTTAATGATGAATATAAGTAGTGTACCTTAACATGTCCATATACACGTTGCCATAGCTAGGAAAGCATAAGCTGCTTTACATCAGTAAATAAACAAAGGGAATGAATGAATAAGGCATGTAGAATAGCACTCTGTTATCTGGTTCACCCTTAGGTGGCTATCAAGAGACTGATCAAGAGACTGTAAGGATAGTCCAGTTTACACAGGATTTTTTGCTTAGTTAATATAATTGCTAGGTAAGATACTCTTTCTAATTGGATATATATATATATATATATATATATATATATATATATATATATATATATATATATATATATATATATATATATATTTCACTAACATGTTTTTTTTGGCAGTTATTACTGATATAAAACTCTATTGCTTTATTGGCATCCTAAATAGCATATAAAATAGCATATAATAGATAGAATGAAGAAATCTCATCTAGTTAGACAGAGCAAAAGGTGAGGTTATCACTGAAAAACACTTGCTTCAATCATCATAAGCTTCAGGTAAATCTTAGTATATATGTGTGTGGTACCAACATTGAAGGGAGACATCATTATAAATTCTCCTTTCGTATAACTCTAAAGCCAACAGGGTGGACGAATGCCTGGTCGTCCCCTGGCAATAGGATTAACTTTGATAGCCTTCACTTGGTACGGTTGATGGTAACAGGAAGCTTAATGAATCTTAACTCTGAACAGAAAGTGTACAGAAAGGTGGCGAGTTCCATTTTTACCACTATGGTCGGATGGTTTTCTTGAAATCTGGAAGTACAAATAATTAGTCTGAAGGAAGACAACCTACGTTTGGAAATTATGTGAAACAATCCCTGAATAAAAAAGGTGGCAGCAGCAGCAGTCTAAGATGGTTAAAATTGTTAATTCATCTTTAGTACCTAAAATGTTTATGTCTCACAATAGACCAATGTTGCAAATCATTATGAGACATGAATCTCTATAGCAGAGCCCAACAAAATAGCATGATAGTTAAAAGGAAAAACCTGAAATATCGTCTTCCTTTGTCCCTTGGTGATAGATAAGATCATATTTACTTCTCACTAAGCAATTGAATCCTCTCAGACTCAATGGAACAACAATTTTGAACTAAAAATGAAATAATTTGCCCAAAAGCACATGTACATTCGATCGAACAACTTCCAGGCAAGTACTGGACGCTTAATCCTGTAGCCATACCAGCACCCAACAATGGCAGTCAGATTGTTCGCGCAGCCCCCTCCATGCGCCGCCCCCTCGATGCTAGGCTGACAACAGCTCGTAATTGCAACAGATGCAGATAACAAAAGCAAGGATTGAGAGATTGGAAACTGACGGAGAGGACAGCCATATTGATCGAGTTCTCATGATAGGCTCAAACAAATAATGGAATAAGAAGAGAAAATGAATCGGGAAAAGGGAAAGATTTCGTCGATGAGCACACCAGATCCCGACGATTCCGATGAAGGGAAAGGCAGTTAGCGCCTCGGCTCAACACTGTGGCCGTCTCTCCATCCTGGATGTGCTCACGCAGCCACCAGCAATGCCAGCCGCTGCATCTGTCGGCGCTGCCTCCTGGGGAGAGGGGCGCCATGGCTGCCACTGCGTTCTGTCCCATCTATCCCTAAATTCTTGCGTTCTTTATCCTGTCAAACTCTAATCCATAAACTCCCATCTATCCCCAAATTCTCCAACCAAATAAAGAACGTGAGAGTGAAGGCGAACAGAAAAAAAAAGGTACGGCGGGTTTGGGAAACCTCACCTTTGTGTGGGCTCAGCTGCTCCGTCGGCGGTCGTGGAAGGGAAGGGCGGCAAGCGGCGTTCGACGGGATCACCTTGGTGGGCTCCCCGGTTGCCTGGTTGAGGTCGCGTCTGCGCGCCGCCGGGATGCCGCACACGGACCGGCGCCGCCCTCGGCCTAGATACCAGGCGTGCAGGGGCTAGCGTTGTGGTCGACGCCTCGCCCGCCGGCCACGGGGGCTCGGTCGCAGCGGGGAGGAGGAGACCAAGTGTGGGGATCGGCGGGGAGGAAGAGCTCGGGTGCCACGATCAGCGCCGTGGCCGCCCCAGCCGCTGCCGAAGCGCCTAGGCGGCGGCTAGGTGCGCCGGGTCAAGGGAACCGGAGGGAGGCGTGGTGGCACTGCCGCCGCCGCCGCCGTGGCAGCCGCCGGGAGGCGGCGAGGACCGGGCGGAGGCGGAGGCGCGCCAGAGGTGGAGCGATAGCGCCGCGTCGGAAGGCGGCGGCGAGGGACATCGCGATGGATTGGGATCGGGATTGGGTGGATTTGGCGGGCGAATGGGCTGAAAAGAGTTTTTGAAACTGTTGTCCACTCGGCGGCAGAAAGAGGGAAAGAGAAGGGCAGGTGGAGGGGCGCCACCGGAAGGAGCCGCGGCCCGTGGGGGGGTGGGATGACGATGACGTCACGGATGATCTTTCAACCAATCGAAAAGTCGAGAAATAGCTTAGTGGGGTTAGGATTTGTAACACCCCTGTTACGTTAACCAAAAACCCCATGTCATCATCATCATTGCATGAGCATTCATCATTAGAAAACCCTAATTCAAATAATTAAAATGAGTTTACCATTCTAGGGTTGTGTTTACGCCCTTTTATATCACATGTGTATGCGTTTATAATTTAAACTTCACTCACATGTTTACTTTTATTAATAAAACAATCAACTAAAATGAATCTTGATGTTTGCAAGTGCTTGGCTAACTCCAACTCACACCCCAAAGATGTTTTACAAGTCAAATGAGGTGTAAGAAAGAATCAAATTTGAATTTGGAATTCAAATCCCAAACCCTAGCTTGAGAGGCTAAGTGTTGGAAATTGAATATCATTTTCAAATTTGGTGAGCTAACCATAATCATTTTTCTAAATAAAAGTTGCTAACCTTTGGCACCATTTCAAAGTATGAAGTTTGTACTTTAAAAAGAGTGCTATTGGTTGAGTTTGAAAAGTGCCACAACATCACTAATTATTTGCCCAAAGATTCAATTTGAAAAAACTTTGCAAAAAGGGAGATTTTCAATGTGTTTTTGCCCCCTTTACAATTTCATCTCAAAATATTCCAAATTTGGGAAAACTTCCAAAATACAGTTTGTGTATCCCTTTGAGCTCTACAACTTTGGTATATAAAGTTTTTCAAGTTTTTGAATAAAATTTGAATTAATTTCAAAGGTTATTTGAATTGGGAAATGTTCCTTTTGAGTTTTAAACTACAATTCAAAAATTATTTGGTTTCATGAAAAACTTCCTAAATAAAAGTTGTAGCCCTTGAGAAATGGAACAACTTTTATTTTTGAGATTTTCATCTTTTATTCAAAATTTAAAAGTAATTTTGAATTCCCAACAGTAGGGTTTTACCCTCTTTTCAAATTTGAAGTTCAAATTCAAAAACCAGTTTGAATCTGACCAAACTCCTTTAATGAAAGTTGTAGAGCACAAAATTTTGAGCCAACTGTATTTTGGGATATTTTTGTGTACAGTACAAATTTCAAAAGTAATTTGCAAAATGGAAAAATGAGGTGTCCTGCTACATGGTGTTGCGGAGGGGGGTGCATGCCACCGCTGCTCGGTGCCCATGCCGGCCGGCCGGCCGACGGCCGCCGTGGCCGTTCTCGCGCTTTCCCGCCTTTCCCGCCCGCCAACCAGCTTCGTCGGCCGCGAACACCCCGTCCCACTGTCCGACCGATGCTCGCCTATATAAAGGTCGTGGCCGCCGCCGCCAAAGCTTCTCCTTTCTCTGCCGCCGTCGACACCTCTCGGTTCACCGGCAAAATTCGCCTTCCTCATTCCACGATCAAGCCTACATCCTTGCACACAGCTCCGCCCGGCTTCTGCGGCGTCCCACGAACCACCAATCGCAATCTCTAGTAGCGAGTTGCGCAAACGCCGTTGTCTTCCCGCCTCGGGTCCCACTTTGCCGACGCCGTAGCCTCGGTCACCGCCGTCGACCCTGTTCCACCCACTCCCACGCTCGTAGCTCCTTTGTTTTCAAGTCACGGTGAGCTCCTAAGGCTTTCCGGGGTGTCGGTTGTGTTTGAGTCGTCGTGAGTTGGCCAGGAACGCCCCGGCGTCGGTGAGCATCGCCGTCTTGCCGCGGCAGCGCACGTTGCTATACGTATCCAAGGTCGCTGCGTATCGCGTTCGCATCGCGTCGAGTCCGCCACGGTGTGCTGAGCACGCTGGTCTGTTTGGTTTCGACGGAGAGGCTCCGTTGAGCTCGGCCGTGGGTCGCCGCCGGCCGGTGAGCCGCCGGTACCCTCGGTGAGCGCGCTCCAATGGTCGGCTATGTTCGTATAGTAGCTCGTTCAACGCGGGGTGATGAGAGGAGTTCGTCTGTGTGATTGGTTTTGTCAGAGGTGTTGTCTTTGGCGCGCACCGCCGTTGGCCGTCGCCGTCGTCTTGTTCGCCGGAGAGAAAGGAGGGAGGAGACGGGGCTGACATCCCGGCCCCGCCCTGTCAGTGAGAGAGAGAGGGAGAGGGAGCGCCAGGCGCACGCGCAGGCCGGGCAGGCCGCAGGCCGCGCGGTGCGGGCCTTCCTGGGCCGCACAGTGGCCCGCGTAGGGAAAGTTTTTGTTTTTCTTTTTCTTTTTATGTTTTTAAATGTTGTTTTTCATCTTTTTGCTACAATTTATTTTGGGCATATTAAAATATGGCAAAAATATGTATGTGTTCCTTGCAATATGCTCTGTCCAGGAAAAATACTAACCATGTTTTTCCAATAAGTTTTAATTGTATGATAATTTGCTCCTTAAATTAATAAATGCAACTTCCATGATTTTTAATAATTAAAATATAAGTCCAAAAATTATGAAATTTGTTTTGTGTGCTAATTAGGTGATAATGATCTTAATTATGAAGTTTGGTTAAGTTTTGATTAAGTTTTGTATTAAGCCTAATTAATCCCTTTTTAATTAATGTTTAATTAGTTAATTCTTTGATTAATTAGGGTTTAATTAATATTTAATTAGCGAGTTAATTAGCGGCTTTTAACGACTGTGAAAATGGTCAATAAATTAGTAATCACCTCTAATCACCATTAGGGTTGCTTGATTTTGGGATTGAGTGATGACCCTAGGTCATTAACCCTAATGACCTTCGGCATTTCATGTTGATTGCGTATCGCTGTTCCGTCGTCGTCGACGCTAGTTATACCTTCTTAGTGCAAGGGTACCGTGAAGGAAAGTTGTACTCAAGATCGACTAATAATCGTTGCATCATTATCGCATGCTCTTTTGTTTATTGCATTGTAATCATGCATCTTTATCGTGTAGTCAGTCGGGTCCGAGGAGGAAGTCGAGCCATCTCCGGTTTCGAAGAGGTTGGATCTGATCTTGGTGATTGGGTAGCCGATCCTCATTTCATCGAGCCCCAAGGCAAGCCCCGGATTCATCCAAACCCATCCTTGTATTTTGAAAAGTTTTTATGATTTTATGTGATGATATAATGCATTAGGTGTAGGAGTTGTGTGCTATCCTACTTTGATGCATTTACTGTACCTTGTTACATTACCCCTGTACACCTGTTTTTGATTTCGAAATGCTTAGTTGCGCTTAGCCCCGCTACTAGTGTAGGCTTTGATAAACTGTTTTCAAAGGTGTGATAACAATACTCCCCCAAGGGGAATTTCACGAAAAACTGATGTTGCTTGTCGTCTACCCTTGTTCCGACGGGGTCAAGGGTACACCACAAGAACATGATGATGAGTAACTTCGAGACGTTGGTGGAGTGACTTGCATCGGGAGGGGCTATTGCCCCGATGTAGTGTCGCCCCACTTGTGTCGGTTAAGGACCGTCCGTTGTTTGGCCCCAGGATCATGAGGTTATTGGATAGTACTAGTCGCATGCTAATGGTGGTAAGCTCCACTTGGACTATTCGTTACTAGAACGGACGAGAGCGTGTACCCATCCTACGATGCGCACCGAAGTGACCGAGCGGCCGTAGTGAGGTGGTGTACTGTACACCCGTTCTAGTAGGGAGAAATCTAAGCGTTGAGTTGATGTATGTAAGATGTTGAGTCCTCGCATACATCGTGTGGCTAGAAGCCCCACCGGGTATATAAAAGCGATTCGAATCGTCGTGTGCTCCACGATATGGGAGCCGTGATCCGAGTACCGGCATCGTAGTAATAATGAAAGTCCGAGTATGAGAGTTTTGAATCCGGCATGTGTTTGACAAGTGATTGTTAAAGTAAGGGCCGGCTTAGTCTCTTTTTCGCAAAAGGGTGTCTTTTAATCGTGCTAAAGCCTCACCTTGATTCCTATTAGCCAAAGATTCCCGAGTCTTCTCCCCAATTTTTTTGGTCGGGTAAGTCTTATGGAGTACTTTTGTACTCGGGGTTTGTTCAACCCCTCGTTGCGGGTGAACCGCATGGACAAGTGTGCTACGGCCCTTGTTGCATGACGGTTATCGAAAAAGTGACTGATGAGGAGTGAATTGAGTGGCCTTGGGCAGGGCAACTTTTGTTGTGTGGTTTGTAATAAAGTTACATAATGATACTTCCGCTGGTTTGTAATAATAACACTCTGGTTTGTATAAGTTTTGTAAAAAGTTTGTAAATTAAGTTATTGTAAGTCTTCCGCTACTCGGTATTTTGTATGAAAACTGTTGTAATCTTTGTGATGTCTCTGTAAGTATCGATCCCGGAGGAAACGCGGGTTTATCGGGGTTCACCCGACGGAACATTCTAGGTTATGTGGTGCTCAAGCATGGTTGACTGAAGTCTTAGGGACAAGGTCAGTGCTTGTGGGCCATATAATTTAGAAGGTTCTGCCACAGAAGGTCAGTGCTTGTGGGCCATATAATTTAGAAGGTTCTGCCACAGGATTATAGGAGTTATAGATACCCCCCATCTCCGTTTGACATGGCGAGATTTCAGCCTCCCTGTCTTATCCAGCGAGAACTGAGCCCTGTGTCAATTGAAATGGTGACAGTAACAAGATTTCCAACAAATTGAATCGGCTGAATTATAGATATCACCAAAGAACAAAAATGTGCAGCCAACAATTTAATCGGCTTAAGGTCATTTCATCCGGTTCAATCAATAGGCTCAAGTGCCAACAGCAGTAGTAGTGCGTAGCCGGCCATCACCCACTGTGTTGCCTCGTCCAAGATATTAGAATAGAACAGTAAGCTGACCACTCACAGAAGCAACCAAAAAAGGAACTCAATTACATACGAGTAGCACTGGAAAACGACCCTCAGGCAACAAAGAGTTTCTCGACAACGGTAGGGATAAGGCAATCACAAATTCACAATCAGCGACCAACGGCGACAGTAATCCGAGTAGAATCTGCAAGAACTTGAAGAGCTTGATCTCGCCTCGTCAGAGTTCAGAGACCTGTGCATCTGATTTGCTTTCCCTTGAGCAAGGTCTGAACTAGAGAGTGATTGCGTTGGTTTATCCAATATTCAGAAGCTGGCTGTATCATATCTGGAGTCTGTATGCTGAAAAAGAAAATTTGATGCTATTCCTTTTTTTTTTTCTAGAACAAAAAGTAGCTCTGTGGGGAAAATAAAGCCCAAGTAGTGGCTCCCGTAGCAGCCAAATAGACTGCACTACTATTTAAATTATATATCAATTTGGAACATGAAACAGGTATGTATAAATGGATTCGTATTCAAAGACGATATATTGATTCTTTAGGAAACAATAATATACAATAAATAAAAGAAACTAACGGTCAAAAGTTATTTTGTTTGATTTTTTTTTTTCATGATCAAAACACTGAGGGAGTAGACTGGCAAAAGCTTTCTACCCAAAGTCAACTAGTCAAGTCAAGTAGGGCTCCATAACCTTCTACAGTTACAGTTTTATTCCTCTGGCTCCCGATCCCAAACACATCTAATCATACAGCAAAAACACAGGACCAGAAGTTCAGAACAGCAACACACACACATGGATTATTCTAAATCTCCATCTCCCCGCCATGCACATACACTCCTGCTGTGTGCCATCCTCATTTTTCTCTCAAACAGCTCAACCTTCTCCTCAGCACAGCCTGGCAACAGGTCAGAGGCTGATCGCCAGGCCCTGCTCTGCCTCAAATCCGGCATCTCCGCAGACCCTCTGGGCGTCCTTGGATCATGGGGCACCGACTCGCTCAGCTTCTGCAGCTGGAGAGGCGTCAGCTGCAGCTCCAGCCTCCCGGTCCGGGTGGTGTCCCTAGAACTGAGGTCTCTGCAACTCCGAGGAAGACTACAGAGTTGCGTGGCAAACCTTACCTCGCTGGTGCGGCTGGATCTGTCAGGCAATGGTCTCTCCGGAATCATACCAGAGGAGATAGCTGCACTTCCGGGCCTCCAGACTCTGATGCTTGCTGGCAACATGTTTGCAGGTAACATCCCTCTGTCACTGGGTGCAGCAGCTTCTCTTAGGTATGTTAATCTTGCAGAAAATAATCTTACCGGACATATTCCTGATTCCATACCCAAAGCTTCATCGCTTCGTGTGCTGAACCTCTCAATGAATTCCCTGACTGGGGAGATCCCAGGTACCCTATTCAATAGTAATTCATCAAACCTTGTCACGGTGGACCTCCAATTCAATTCTCTTGTTGGAGAAATCCCTTCCTTCCAAAAAACCACATCCCTGCAATTTCTTGGCCTTACTGTAAATGAACTTACTGGAAGGATACCAAAATTCTTAGGAAATGTTTCATCCTTAAATACCATCCTGCTAGCAGAGAACGCCTTGTCAGGATCGATTCCAGAAGCCTTGGGCCATATCCCAAACTTGACCTTTCTAGATCTAAGGTACAACATGTTATCAGGGACTGTCCCTCATTTCCAAAAAACCACATCTCTGCAATTTCTTGGGCTTACTGCAAATATTCTTTTTGGAAGGATACCACCATCTTTGGGAAATATTTCATCCTTAAATACCATCCTGCTAGCAGATAACAACTTGACAGGATCGATTCCAGAAACCTTCGGTCATATCCCAAACTTGAACATTCTAGATCTACGTAACAACATGTTATCAGGGAATGTCCCAGCAGCGATATACAATGTATCATCACTCAGATATCTCAACTTAGGAAACAATTCACTTGATGGGCAGATACTTCTGAACGCTGCCCATTCACTCCCAAACCTCATGTCACTGATCATGAGTGGCAACAGATTCAGTGGGACGGTTCCGGCTTCACTGGCCAACATGTCAAAGCTCCAAGAGATTGATCTCTCAAGTAATTTACTAAATGGCTCGATTCCATCTCTAGGATACTTGAGCAACTTGAGTTGGCTGAATCTTGGAAGTAATATGTTACAAACCGAAGATTGGGCGTTTCTAACCTCCCTGACAAATTGCAGTCAATTGTTAATGTTGTCACTAGATGGGAATTCTCTGAAAGGAAGCCTTCCAGAATCAGTCGGCAATCTTTCCAGAAACCTGGAACGGCTTAACTTTAGATGCAACTGGATTTCAGGAACTATACCAGCTGTGATAGGCAACCTTGTGAATCTCACTCTGCTTGCCATGGACCAGAACATGCTTTCAGGAAGCATTCCCTCAAGTATTGGTAATTTAAGAAACTTGGTTGTCCTGACACTATCCGCGAATAGATTGTCAGGTGAAATGCCATCAACAATTGGCAATCTCCCTCAACTGAACCAGCTTTACCTGGATGATAACTTATTGTCTGGAAACATACCGGCAAGTCTAGGACAGTGCAAAAGGTTGATTATGCTAAACTTATCAGTCAATTACCTTGATGGATCCATACCAAGTGAAATCCTGAGCATCTCTTCGCTTTCTTTAGGATTGGATTTGTCAAACAACCACCTTAATGGAACAATACCACCAGAAATTGGAAAACTGATCAATCTTGGCCTATTGAATATTTCTAGCAACAAATTATCTGGTAAGATACCAACTGAACTTGGCCAGTGTGTTGTCTTGTCATACCTTCAGATGGAAAGCAATATGCTTAGTGGGATTATTCCTCAGTCTCTCAATGGAATAAAGGCCATACAGCAGATGGATCTCTCCGGAAACAACTTATCGGGTCAAATTCCAGAATTCTTCGAGAACTTCATGACCTTATATCATCTTGATCTGTCATACAACAAACTGGTAGGACCAATTCCAATTGGTGGTATCTTCAGAAATTCAAATGCAGTCATGTTGGACGGCAACTTGGGATTATGTCAACAAATTGCTATATTTTTATTGCCGATCTGCCCCACCACATCATCAGTAACAAAAAGAAAAATCAATGCACGCCTGCTGCTCATAGTAGCCCCGCCCGGCTACTATTGCTTTCTTGTCATTTGTATGTGTTGTTTCCACTGTAATGAAGGGAACAGCAACCCAACCACCTGAAAGTTTCAGAGAGACAATGAAGAAGGTGTCATATGGAGATGTTCTTAAAGCCACAAATTGGTTCTCTCCAGTCAACAAGATTAGCTCAAGTCATACAGCATCAGTATACATTGGCCGCTTTGAATTTGATACAGACCTTGTTGCAATCAAGGTATTTCATCTTGATGAGCAAGGTTCACTTAATAGCTTTTTCAATGAGTGTGAAGTCTTGAAGCATACCCGCCATCGCAATCTAATTCAAGCAATCACCTTGTGCTCAACAGTAGATTTTGAGACCAATGAATTCAAAGCTCTAGTATATGAGTTCATGGCAAATGGCAGTCTAGACATGTGGATACACCCAAGTCTACACCAAGGAAGACCAAGGAGGGTGCTAAGTTTAGGTCAACGAATTAGTATTGTCGCAGATGTGGCTTCTGCTCTTGACTATCTGCACAACCAGTTGATACCTCCATTGATTCACTGTGATTTGAAGCCTAGCAATGTTTTCTTGGATTATGACATGACATCACGCCTTGGTGACTTTGGGTCAGCAAAGTTTCTGTCTTCAAGTCTTATTAGTAGCAGTCCAGAAGGCTTGGTTGGTGCCTCAGGAACCATCGGGTATATCGCACCTGGTAAGTTGTGCTATGTTGTATGGTTCCTAAATTGGGAGGACTACAAACATATCTCTCATTATTTTTTATTAGCTTCTCAACTTTTCTACGTGCATTGTTGTGTGCATCTATTTCACAGAGTACGGGATGGGATGCAAAATCTCAACAGGTGGTGATGTTTATGGTTTTGGGGTGCTCCTACTAGAATTGCTCACAGCAAAGCGACCAACTGACGAATTATTTGGCAACGACCTCAGCCTTCACAAGTATGTGGATACAGCATTCCCTGATAAAATCAATGAGATTTTAGACCCCCAGATGCAAAATGAGGAGGAGGATGAAGTTGTTTGTAATCTACGCATGCAAAACTACATCATACCATTGGTTGAAATTGGCCTGATGTGCTCCATGGAATCACCAAAAGATAGACCAGGAATGCAAGATGTTTGTGCAAAAATTGTTGCCATCCAGGAGGCATTTATTCAAACCTTTTGATAAAGGCAAGGCGATAATAGTGATGCATGGAAATTTTAGACAGGGATGCGATTTGATTTAAGAAGACTGGAGGCGAGTATTACTCAAATCAGCTGGAGAAAATTATCACACAATTTAACAATGATGGGCTCAACCTGCTATACACAACTGAGAACCTGCTATACACAACTGAGATGAAGTGTAGTGAAAGATTTAAGGTGAACGTCTAAATTACTTCAGCAAAAAGTCAAAAGACTGAGACTAGGTGATGATCTCGTCAAACAATGCTGCAGAGATTGCAATATGTAGCAGCATTCTATAGTTAATTATTTTCTCATCCAGTTGTGGCTTCCAAGGCATGAAGAACTGTCTAATAACTATATAATTTGTATTTTTTTTTAATTTCTAAAAATTTCTCTATATGACGTTCCCTGGTGTTTTTTTTTTCTTTTCTGAAAGATCAACTCTATTTAATGGATTGCAAATTTCTCTAATGGATTGTAAGTTAGGAAAGGTTATTCAAAAGATCAACTCATGTCCAACAAAATAATAAACCTCCACAGGACCACAGAGATCAGAGAGTATAAAGTATTATGCGGTACCTAGAAATGAGAAATGAATCATACAGGTAAACACTAAACAGTTCCTCTCTTTATTAGCCCGAACACCAATAAATAGCTAGATATCTCAAGGTGATGAAATGAAATTGAGAAGCATTATTAATTCTAGGCTAGGACAAGTTAAATGTGGATGAAACACAAACAATCTCAACAAAAAATCCATCAAGCAAGCAGTACAATCACCACTCACTTGTTGTTGCGCCGCGTGCTCTTGGTGGGGGGGAATCCTTCGAGCTTAGCGCAACAGGGCAGCCGCACCGGCTGCGGAAGAGCAGCACGGCTCGGCCTTTTTTGCGTTGGCAGTGTCATCCGGCGGAGCTCGGCGCGGAGGTAGTCTGGGTTGTTTCCGCACCGTGGCCCTCCCTTCCACTGCAGCGCCTCGATCTCGCACCACATGGATGCATCGGCGCCGCCGACGGTACTCCCGGCGCCGGCGCGCGCCTCCTCGGTCTGCATCTGGATTCTGGACGTCGAACTCCAGCGCCTTCCGCAGGTCGCCGCAGCGCGGGTTGCGACACCGGCGCCGCGGGGGCCGGCGGCAGGAGAGGAGCGCGCATCGGCTAGCACGGCCCCCGCGGCCAGGTGGTAGGGCAGTGTGGCAGTGGCGTAGGCGTAGGCGAGCGTGGCGAGCTCTAGTTAGTTGGTTGGACTAGTGAGTCTTTTTTTAGTTCGCCTTTATTTTTTATAACACAGTTGGCTTGACTAGTTGACCGTTGGACCAGAAGATGGAGGAATGATACGGGACTTGAAGAGTGAGTCTTTCTTTTTTTTTTTCTTCTCAAATTTGTTATGAGATTTCGAGTTAGCCACCCCTAGACCACCACCTTGCTTTGGCATGCACATCATCATTTCCCAAGCTGCATTAAGAGGTACTTTTGCATTTAAATCATATCATCTAAAAAGACAGTGATTTCTAAACTTATCAATGTGCTTAATAACTGCTGCTGGTATAGTGAAAATAGTCATGTAGAAAGTTGGGAGTGTGGAGACTACAGTATTAAAAAAAAAAAAAAATTGACTGAGAGCTATGGATCGGCTGGCCAACAACCAACATATGGCTACAATTCTATTGGCCGGAGGGTCGATATGTGCCAAGAATTCCTATTGATTGAGATAGAAAGTCACAGAAATTGCTGTGGATTGGACGAAATACGTGGGTCACAGAAATTGTTGTGGATTGGACAAAGATGAAGTGCGCTTATAGAGCAACTCCAGCCCAACATGCAAATTGGGCTCCTATTTTTTTCATTTGCATACTGACCTGTAAAAAGTAGGGGCCTAAAATTAACTCCAACTCCAGCCCAAGACCCTATACTGGGGGAGAGGATAGGATCCTCTCAATTCTGGGGGGCCTGAAACTAAAATTTAGGAGGTCTCCTAAAATAGGAGTCTAAATAGAACCCCTATTGGAGTAGTTTTTTTTTCTCAAACCTCTAAAATTAGAATATAGGCTTGTTTAGGGGGGCTCCATTGGAGTTGCTCTTGAGCAACTCCAATGGACCTCCTAAACAGTCTCTATTCTAATTTTTAGGAGCTCAAGTAAAAAAAAAAACAACTCCAGTGGCTCTCCTATTTAGACTCCCATTTTAGGAGGACTATCAAAATATAGTTTCAAGTCCCTAGAAATAGAAGGACCCTATCCCTCCCCTAGCAATAGGGTCTTGGGTGAGTTGGAAGCAAATTTGGGTCCCTATTTTTTTTTACCAATATACAAATGGAAAAACTAGGAGCCCAATTTGCATGTTGGGTTGAGTTGCTCTTAGGTACTAGAAATAACTACTACACTCACTTTGTCTCTTTTTAAGTGTTGCTATGTTATTCACTAGATTTGCGTAAAACATTATTAGCGATATTTGTATCTCTAAACAAATTTATTATAAAAATAGATTTTATAATCTAATAATACTAGTTATTATGTACTATAAATATTAATATTTTCTCTTATATATATTTGGTTAAATTTAAGAGCATTTGATTTTTTTTTTTTAGTAAGTGAGAACAACCGTTAAAAAGGGAGCAGAGGAAGAGGGAGTACGTCGAAGATCATGGAGTAGTAGTGGAGTATTACCTGTGTCGATAGACAACGACGATGGTCTCCCCCTCCCAGCCTGGCTGGCAAGTGACAACCACTCGGGAGTTATTTGATGGAGTAGTGGAGTATTACCTATTGTCGATCGCTGGATTACTTTAGTTGACTTGGTGCCTGATGGTGCCTGATGGTCAAGCACGGCAAGTAGACTTCCCCCTTGTGCATATATACAGGTCACTGTTTTTGCATATAGAGGTAGATCAAGCATATGTGCCACTCAAAACTACTGAGTACGAACTAGTCTACATTCCATGCACAAATAGCCAAAAAGACCCAAAAAAAAAAAACATCGAAGAGCCTAGCTGCTAGCCAGGCTCTCAAAAAATGACTGCTCGGCTACTCCATCTTCAAGGAGCTGCTGCTGCAGTCCTCGTCTTGATCCTTTCCGTGATACTGTCCTCCTCCTTTTCTGCTCACGCAAGGGCGGCGCTCTCGGCTCGTGGCTGCGTTGCAAGCGAGCGCGAGGCACTCATCTCCTTCAAGAAAAGCTTCATAGACCCTTACGGGCTCCTCTCGTCATGGCGAGGCGACGACTGCTGCCAGTGGCAGAGAGTCCGGTGCGACAACCGAACCGGCCATGTCATCAAGCTTGACCTCCATGGCCATGATGAGGACGAACCGAGAGGTCAGATTATGAACTCCACCGTTATTGCCGCCTTACCACATCTGAGGTACTTGGATCTCAGCTTCAATGACTTCGATTATAGTTATAGCACAAGAGAACCTTTTTCGTTTTTGGGTGCCCTCAACAACCTAAGGTACCTCAACCTCTCCTTTTCTGATTATCTGGGGAGTATATCTTGGCAGCTTAGTAACCTTTCTCGCTTGCAGCACCTTGATCTTAGCAACCTTTATTTTCAGCCCGTATCAGGTCTTACATGGCTGCCACATCTATCTTCACTAAAGAGCCTCATTTTGAGCGGATTGGACCTCAGCTCTGCAAGCGATTGGGTGCACAAGGTTAGCATGCTGCCTAATCTGAAAACCCTTGACCTGTCTTCCTGTCTCCTTAGCAGCAAAACCTCTCGTCTTTCCCATTCTAATAACCTCACACGTCTTGAGGTCCTTGATCTATCTTACATTCCATTCAACTCGTTCCTCCAGCACAGCTGGTTTTGGGATGTCACTTCCATCAAGGAGCTTTATCTCTCTTACTGTGGATGGTCTGGGCCCATCCCTAGTGCATTAGGAAACATGTCCTCCCTTGAGGTCTTATATATAGATCAGAATTCCATATCAGGTATCGTTCCAACGACCTTGGAAAATTTATGCAGTTTGCAGTTACTCAATTTGGAACAGAACAATATCAATGCGGACTTGATAGGGAGATTTCCGCAGTGTTCATGGAGCAAGCTGCGTGAGCTACACTTGCAGGGTGCAAATTTGACTGGGCAATTGCCGGTTTGGATAGGAAATCTAACTAGTCTCAGCTACCTTGACATCTCATATAACATGTTAGTTGGTTCTATACCATCTGGGATAGGAAACATGAGGAGTCTAGGTTACCTTGACCTTTCATGCAACAAGTTGATTGCTTCTATACCATCTGGAATAGAAAACATGAGGAGTCTAAGTTACCTTGACCTCTCACACAACATGTTGGTTGGTTCTATACCTTTTGGGATAGGAAACATGAGGAGTCTAAGTTACCTTGGCCTCTATCATAACATGTTGGATGGTGATGTACCTAATGGGATTGGAGCACTTAGTAACTTAACTCAATTGATCCTTGGCAACAATAACTTCAGCAGTGTGCTTTCAAAAGAACATTTTGCTAGTCTCGTGAACCTTCAGTTTCTGGACATTGAAAATGCAGCCCTGAAATTGGATTTTGCTGAAGATTGGGTTCCTCCGTTTGGATTAACTTATGCATATTTTGGGTCATGTGACATGGGGTCTCAATTTCCTTCCTGGTTAAAATGGCAAACGGGCATACAAGAGCTTGATATCTCAAACACAAAGATAAATGATGTTTTGCCACACTGGTTCTGGGTTGCATTTCCTAACGCTTCCAGATTGAACTTGTCAGGAAATAAACTCAGTGGTACTTTACCACCAAGGTTGGAGCTGCCGCTAGTACAAGAGATGGATCTCTCTGGAAATTCTTTATCGGGGCAGCTACCAGTAAATCTCACAGCTCCTTTCCTAGGTAGTTTGGATCTCTACAACAATCATTTCGCAGGCACCATCCCAGCATACGTGTGTAATGGTTTCTGGGAAATAAATCTATCGAACAATCAACTAACAGGGGGTTTTCCACATTGTCAAAATAACAGGTCTTCATCTTCTTTATCTATGCTAGACTTGAGAAATAACAATTTGTCTGGTGAATTTCCTCACTTCCTTCAATATGCTGCAAGTTTAAGCTTTCTTGACCTTTCGTATAATAGGTTCTCTGGAAGTGTGCCAATATGGGTAGCAGAGAAAATGCCCAAATTAGAGGTGCTGATACTAAGATCGAATATGTTTCATGGTCACCTTCCTATGAAGTTACCAAGGATTGTTGGACTTCATTACCTGGACGTAGCACATAATAACATATCAGGAATTATACCTTCATCCCTAGCAAGGTTGAGAGCCATGACAGATCCACGTGAAACAGGTGATGACAATTACAATATGATGTATTCGTCTGATAATTACAGTAGCGATAGCATATCAACATTCATAAAAGACCGAGAGCTTAACTATACCCATAAATTCATAAAACATTCTGTGTTGATAGATTTATCAAGTAATGGTTTCATCGGACAGATTCCGAAGGAACTAACTTTACTCAAGGGACTTCAGAGTTTGAATCTATCTAACAACCAGTTAAGTGGACCGATTCCAGATGATATTGGTTCTTTAAGGAAACTAGAATCCCTCGACCTATCTTACAATTATTTCAGTGGCAACATACCATCAAGTTTATCAGATCTAACATTCTTGAGCTGCCTCAACTTGTCATACAACGATTTATCAGGAACAATCCCCTCGGGACAACAGCTGCAAACACTCAACGACCAGTATATGTACATTGGCAATCCCGGACTTTGTGGACTTCCTCTTCTGAAGAATTGCTCGATGAATGTAACGAATCCAACTGTTAGGCAACAGCAAGAAGGTGGCAGATCATCTTTTTACATCAGCATGAGCATGGGGTTTATAATGGGTCTTTGGATTGTATTTTGTACCATGTTGTTCATGAAAACATGGAGGATTGCTTACTTTCAGCTTTTGGACCAGTTATATGACAAGCTTCATGTGCAACTGGCTATCAACAAGGCTGCCATTCTGAGGAAATTTGGAAGCAAAGAGATTTGAAGGTTTTCTTTCATTGCTTATTAGTCCATGAACCCTTTTTACATATGAAGCTTTATTAATTATTACTGCATTGTGTGACAACTAGTTGGCACCCCCACGCATTGCTGCAGAAGAAAACAAGAATAATGATTGGCACATACTGTACAGTGGAAATATTTTCACAAATATGCAGAACAAAACGAGCAGGTTTATGTTCTTACTCAAATCTGAAATATCTTTATTTTACTATGAAGCCTTCTCTTTAGAGCTGGATATGGATCTGGGAGATACCAACATGTACCAATAGGTCGTGTACTAATAATCTTTGTACATGTATGTGATATGTATTGATTCGGTTGAGATCTTGTAGGTGTATAGTTCTTAGGTTTGTATCAGTTTGTGCTGTAATCCTTGACTAAATCAACCATAATCATTTATACCCTTTGTAAGCCATGGTGGAGGCTGCTTCCACCTTTATATCAACAAAGCTGCGGCCTCCTACGTGAGGTAAAACGCTTACCATTTCATATGATAGTGAAAGCATCCTCTTTCATTTTCATTCACATAAAAACCCGAGATCATCAATGGTGTCCTCATCGAACATGTCTGCCGCTCTCGGTCCTTTGGTGGCTGAGATACGCATGAGAACTTCGTGTTGTGGCGCCCTCAGGTTATGCCAGCGATCCGGGAAGCACGCAAAAACCACCAGGCGCCTCCTAGAATTATCAGGATTGACAAGTGACAAGAAGTAACAGACATCATCGACAATCCAGACTATGCCACATGGATCACCCGAGACAAGGGGAGTCATAACGTACCTGCTGAACTCTGTTTGCAAGAAGATCCTCTGAAAGGACCAAATGGCAGGAGGGGGTGATGTGAACCGGGCTCTAAAATTTTAAAGAAGAAACCTTAATCTGTGCAATTAATCTCACCCGGTTTGGTCCTCAGACTGCAAAGATCACACTAGGGCTTGTCCTAAGGGCCAACAAACTAAGTGTTGAAAAAAAAAACCTAAGTCAAGTCCGGGCACACTACTTGTCACAAAAAAAAAAAAAAAAAAAATCTTGCAACCAAACAAAGATTAAAGCACAAAGCAAGTACAAGAATGGAAATGCAGTACTTGAAAAGATGGACAACAGACAACTGAATTTTCCACATGGTGTCGAGTAGTTACCACTACCCTCTATCTAATCTACCTTGGAGCACCAAAGAGCCACCAAGACTCTGATTAGACTCTCTTGATCCACCAAGAATAAGACCCGATAAAAACACCATGCCTCAATCCAGAATCAACAATGCAAGCAACAGTATGCCATGCACTCAAGCTTTTCAGTGCTCCAAGATGTTCTCTACTACCAAACAAGCATTAATATGGGAATGGCTTAGATTGAATGATATCATCAAAACTCACAAGAAAAATAATAACCACGATGAGTCTAGCAAGCGCAACTTAAGGCTTATATATTACAGCGGAACTCCAGGCTGCAGCCCTCTCATTTGAAAAGGACCATCTACTACCACCGGATACCAGCATCTATGGTACCTACATGACTAAAGAGAGCCTTTGCAATCTCATTCTCTATCACTCCTTAACCCGCATCGTCACTTCTTCCTTCTTTTGGAACCCCTGCCTGGCTGCGAACCTCCAGCAGAAGATGCATCTTGAGCAGCTTCGACTGCTTCAGCTTTATTAGCACTTCTCAAGGTCCTCCTAGGTACCTCCGTTGATGGCCCTGTATTGCTATTTTCTTCCACCAGTTCAGCTTTGACTCTCTTGCGCTTCTTCCTCGAGGAATGATTGGCTGATGAGACTTGATCCTCTTGATCCTCCTCAGGTTCATTCACATCAGCATCCCCATCAGCTTCACCGTCCTGACAGGGCCATTCAGTACCACAACTAGGACAAGCTCTTGAAGCCTACATATGCAGAAGAATTAGCAAACCATGACTTTACCATCAACATGAGTTAGCAGTGTGAACTATAATTTAGGCAAGTACCTTTCTTTGTGAAAATTTCTTCTTCAAGCAGTACTCATGAATTCTAACATTGCATCCCTCATTAGGACAACTTGATGCCTGTTGCAGAACATAAATAATACTAGCAGGTTATATGAGACACAACACTAAAAAGCAAGACAAGGCAACTGAAAATCATAGAATCATCACACATCAGTACCTTTATACAAGCTTCGTTGCAGACAACACAAGATGGGATATCATTACCCCGAACCAGCTTCGAGATCAAGAAATGATCTGGTGCCCAGACCAATCTTGCCCGTGGAGGTGTATGACAACCAACGATCCCGTATCAGTTCATCAAGAGTTTTCTCTTTCTGGCTCAGTGAGAAGTTCTTTATGGAACTAGGAAGGCGAGATTGGCTGTCCTCTGAACCATCTACAATAACAACCTGGGAACAGAACAGTCAATAAGTAATGATGCCACATTGCAATCGAGATTAAACTGTTAATCAGTAGATATAACAGTGCTGCTATGCCATGCCACAGAAATACCAAATGGTGATACCGTTGATGACATGATAACTGTAAAATATATGAAACTACAATGTGCTCACTTAAATGCTTGTAAAGTACTATGAGCTACACTAAGCACATGGCAATACATGTTGATGCATGAAATCCAACACACAGCTAACCTGGTTATCAAGCCGACATTGAGAGCATCGATGCTGGTTATGCTCCCATCAATTCCAGCTTCCTGAACTATTGCTTCTAACTGCCACAGTAATCATTAGTTACATCAATACATGCGAAAGTTCAACATAACATATGTAGTGTCAGACTGAGGTATGCAAGGCCAGGTATTGCATACCAGTCCCTTGTAGAATGCAATCTGAGGCACAGAGTACTTTGTTCCAAGCTTAGATTCTTCATCAGCAATGTTATTAACCACACCATAATAAACCATTCCATCATATTGGTTTATGCATGCCCGCAATTCAAACTGCAAAAAGGCGAGCTCCTTGTTGATCTTGAGAAGTGTATCATTGAACAGTTGCTGATGAGTGGCTGCAAGTCATGATATGAAATAAGTGATTGGAGAGTAGACATTTGGCCAAATGAATCAAGAGAAGCTTGCAGCCCAAAGGCTATCGATTCTTCTATAAGCGGTACTAATATAAGATTCAGCCAAGTAGGCAACCGGGTGTCAGTTGGGCTGAATGATCGAAATCCCATGTGGGATCAAGACCATTGTTTCAGACATATAATGCAACTATGAATTCACTGTTTTTTTTAGCAAAGCATTGAAGTTTGAAGTGATACTGATTTCTGACTGGCTCAGGTGATCAGCAAACAAATGGTCAAAATTTCATAGATTTTCCTTAGTTTAGGTGAGAAAGTTAAGTGTAGCTACTTCTGGATCAGACAAAATTTGACACTAAATGGTTTGTTCAAGGTACAGCATTCACTTGTAATTGAATTTATATTGTTAGCATGAGCAGGTCAAGAAGAGGCCAACCTAAATAAGGAAGGCCAACAAATAAAAGGAAAAAGAATGCCTACACGAAATGCTATCAATATTCAGAAAGATAAACTTTTTTTAAGGTAAAGAAAGAGAAAAGGGAATATGAGCAGCATCAGGTTTTGTAGATAGCAGCATTGCCTGACAAAATTAGATAGAAACCAAACTAGCAATCTTTTACTTGAGAAACAGAAGATCTGCAGTGGCCAAATAGAGATACACATAGATTGCAGAAAAGAATATAGATGTACACCACTCCAAGCAATGTATTACTTACTACCACAACACTGCCACAGTAATAAGTGCCACAGTAATAAGTTTTAGTTGTGAGGAGCATTCCGCCCGCTTCAGAAACAGAGAAGCATTCCATAGAACAGATGTGAAGAGAAGATGGAGAAAGACTAGAGCTAAAGGGAAGAGAGCTGCAGGCATGGTGGCATAGGTAGGTACCAGGGTCCCTGTCGGAGACAGCAGCAAACAGCGCGAGGAAGTCGGGCTCGGCAAGGGGGCCGCGGGAGAGCAGCGCCTGCAGCAGGGTGTGTTGCCGCTGCCGCCACGAGAGAGGCGCCATTGTTGCTGAAGCCTGAAGGTGATGAGGATAGCCGTAGCAGATGAAGATATAGTGGAGCTTTGGCTTACGCTGGAAGAAGGGTAACAGCTGGAAGAAGGGTAACAGGGGGATGGCGGGAAGGGATGGAGAGATTAGCTTGCAGTGTAAGCTCCAGCCTCCAGGTGCTGCTGCTTGCACCTGTAGCTCTGAGCAGAGCCCATCAATAAATGCGTCCGTCCATGTCCCCCTCCTCCGGTCCTGCCTACAGCGCCCCTGCGGGCCAAGACGAGGATGAGGAGCAGGAGACAGGAGTGGGCTGGGTTCGACCGACACGGCGGCAACCTGCTTGCACGCACTCCAACGGCATGGGAGTAGAGAAAAAGGTACGGCAGCGACCAGCGGCAGAGACGCACTCCGTCGAACATTTGCTGGGCTACGCCGCGCGCCCAGAGAAGAGATCGAGAGGCGACGAGAGGAGAGCAAAGCGGGCAGCGTACCGGGGTCCTTGCCGGAGACGCCGGCGAAGACGGCGTGGAAGTCGCGCTCGGAGAGGGGCCCGCGGTGGAGCAGCGCCTGCAGCAGGGTGTGGTGCCGCCACGTCAGCGGCGCCATGCTCCCGCTCGCGGCTCGTCTAATGGGGATGGAGACCGGGGAGGCGGATCGTGAACCCCAACCTAGTCGGCGAACTCCTCCGCCGCCCGCGGTTAAGAGTTTGGGAATTTTTGGCCGACGGAGGATTTGGTTGGCGTTTCGCGGGAAGCGCACGGCGGAGGGGGGCGCGGCAAGCAAGCAACCCTACGCCGCCGCAAGGGCCCCCGGGGAAGCAAGGGACGTTGGGCGGGCCGTACATTCTCGAATGGGCTGAATTTTTATTCAACTTTTCGTCTTCGCTTCGCTTCGCTTTGTCTTCTCGGACGTGGCAGTTTGCGAGTTTGGCAACAGCAGAGGAGGAACTGCAAAAGGCCTCTGGTCCGATGGTAGGCGGTCAAGTGGCACGCAACTTGTTTATAAACTCTGGTATTGTTTTTTTTTTTTTTGAATTTTTTTTCCAACAAAGTGTGTACACGTAATTATCTCTGTACGTTTTCACGTCTTCTCGAGGCCAGGCTTACTTACATCTGACAGTTTTAATAGGACCAATACTGCTCTCACAGATCAACACCGGTCTTTCCTGCACACTTTGTCCTCACTCATGCGCATCCAGAAAGAAGTTCTCGGTCAGTCACCCATTACTCCAAGCCAAACATGCTTAACTTTAAAGTTCTTTTTTGAGATGACTTTTCGAAAAAGAAGTTGCAACTTATTGGTATAAGTATCGTATTAATTCTATTAAACTCTGGGCCAGGTGTTACACCTCCCAATCTCCTTTACGTGTGTACACGTGTCATGTATAGAATGTGTGGGTTTGTGTGGTACTGTGCATTTCCGTGCACTTGGAAGAGAGCCTCCCAATCTCATTCTTTGCATGTGTGCGCGTGTAGTTTGTAGAGCGTGTGGATTTATACTTCTTTGCGTGTGTGTGCACGTGAGGTATATAAAGTGTGTAGGTTTGCATGGTACTATGTGTTACCCATGTACCAGAGGCAATGAGCCCCCCAATCTCCTTTGTGTGTGCGCACGCACATAGCGTGTAGAATGTATGGGTTTCTATGCATTCAAGTTGTACCTAATAAAAAACACGCTCTAGAGATAGAGACAGAGAGCTGATAGAGACAGAGAGTCTTCCAATCTTTTTTGTGTGTGTGTGTGCGCGTGTGATGTGTAAAGTGCGTGGGTTTGTGTGCGTCTAAGTTGCACCCGATTAAAAAGAAAAGGAACCAAATTTCTAAAAAGAAAAAGAAAAGGAAGCAGACCTACATTCATATCGAACCCCAATCTGTCGCTCACACCTCGGAAAAAAGCTTGTGGACTTATGGATCTGACTGCCATCTCTAGATTAATTGTAGTGTGCGATTCTATTGCCAATAGACGCCCAAAAATTTTGGTGTTGACGTCATATATGGTGGCTTTCCTCTAAGCCTGCAGCTCCTGTCTTCGGTGGTTTTCCACTAAGCCTGCACAGCACACAATTCCTTGGGTTACCCTTTCTTCTACCTTTGGCGCTCAAATGTCTCTTACTTTCCTCTAAAAGCGTGCAACACACATTCCATCTTGAGCAATAATCATCTTCTAAACTTTGGCGTTCATGTGAGGTGGTTTTCCTCTATACTCACATAACACAAATATATTCTTAGCAACCTCTCTTTTCTAACTTTGGCATTCACACACTACTCCGTATACTCACATCGGTGGCGGTTCAAACCTCCCTTCAAGTGCTGAATTTTAAACCGCCACAACCAAAGCGACAAAGAACGTGGGATGATCATCAATGATGTGGTTTTCAAAAATCATGATTTTAAATCCAAAAATAGTAAAAAAAAAATAGTAAAAAATTCACCCAGAGAGGGGCCCCTAGCCAGTCGGCTGCCATTTTTCAAGTCCTGTATTTTTTCACGTCAAATGATGCACATGCGGCCGGGCGGGATTCGAACCTGCAACCTACCCGTCACGCTGCACCTTTCTCTACCACTGCACTACAATGTCATTTGTGACTATAACTTATTTTAGACCTCCACATATTATACCAAACCAAGTAAAAATTGAGTATTTGAGACCCTAAATGAATTCAAATAAAAAAATTATCAACTATAAAGTTTTATAAGTTTTTGAGATCTTTAACTTTTATGTTGGTCATTTCTCCATCCAAGGTTATTTAAAAAGTCAAATTTCAAATTTGAGAACTTCAAACGTAATTTTCTTTGACAAGATGATTTCAAATCAAAAAGTTGTCAACTATAAAGTTTTATATCTTTTGAGATCTATAATTTTTATTTTAGCTATTTGTCTATCTCGAGGTCATTTAAAAAGCTCATTTCAAAAGTTCATAGTTCTAGAAATTTCTAAGATCTAAAACTTTTATTTTGGTCATCTTTTTTATGCGACTTTTGTTTTATCAAATTAAAATTTGAATTTCAAAAATTGACTGCTTCAAAAAAAAAATATTTTGAAAATATAAATAATTTTAGCTGGAAAAGTCTTGAATAACAAAGTTGTGTAACTCGTTAAGATCTAAAACTTTTATTTTGGTCATTTCTTCATACGATAAAGTAATAGTGACGTTGTTCACAAATCTTACATATCTCTCACATAGTTTCCTAAAATATAAGAGAGATGTAAAATTTATAAACAACATTACTATCACTTTGTTGGATAAGAAAATAACCAAAATAAAAGCTTTAGATCTTGATAAGTTCTATAGCTTTTAGCCAAAAGATTAAAAAGATAAATCAGAATTTTTCAAGAACGCATTAAATTTCAAACCCGAAGTTCAAACTGAATTTTAGAACATAAAATGATTTTAAATAAAAAGTTGTAAACAACAAAGTTGCATAACTTTTCAAAATCTACAACATTAGTTTTGGTCATCTTTGCATCCAAAGTCGTTTTTAAAAAATTCAAATTTTACTTTATTTTTAATATTCAGCATCTAGAAGATCACATCAGTGATGGTTTGTGGCTAAAACCGCCACCGATGGCCCTCAGATCGATGGCGGTGCCATTAGTGGCGGTTTATGACTAAAACCGTCACTGATGGCCCTGTATCAATGTTCATTCTTGGCTAGGGCCGGCAGTGATGTTTGAACTCCACATTAATGCCGGTTTCGTCCACAAACCGGCAGTGATGTGGACCTTCAGTGTCGGTTGTTGTTGCTGCTGCCAGGCTTGTTTTTTATTTGAAGTGTACAACCAAGATCAAGAGATATCAATGCCGGTTCTCCTAAAACCGCACAATATTGCCGGCACTGAATGTCGATTCTCGTAGTAGTGACATAGCGATGTCTTCCCTCGACATAAATCCATCGTATCATAAATGCCTCTACATGTCTCTTTTTTTGCATGATGCTGGCTTCCCTCTAAATCTGCAATGCATAATCCTATCATGAACACTCATCACACAACTTTAGCGTTCACACGAAGGTAGGCCCTTCTACATCCATTGAATATAAATATATCACTAGCAGCCCCTCTTTTCTAACTTTGGCATTCACACGTGGTGTCTTCCCTCTAAGTCCATAGACACAATCCCTGTATCCATAGAAAATGCTATAGCAGGCCTTCCTTTTTGCATGACGATGGCTTCCATCTAAACTTGTAACATATATAATCCCATCATGAGCACTCCTCGCCTGAATTTTTGGTTCACGTGAATGTGGTCCCCTCTACGCCCATTGAACACAAAATCTACACCTTGCGGCCTCTATTTTCTAACTTTGACATTCATGTGTGGTGTCTTCCTTCTAAGCCCACAAAAACAATAATCCCCCTGCATCCCCTGATACACCCTCCTTTTTGCATGATGATGGCTTCTCTCTAAATTTGTAACACATAATCCCATCATGAGGACTCTCTCATCTAACTTTGGCATTCGCACGAAGGAGGTCCCCTCTAGGCCCATTGAATATATACAAATCTGTTGCTAGTAGCCCTCAGTTTTCTAATTTTCCCATTTGTGTGGCAGTGTGTCTTCCTTCTAAGCCCATAAATGTAATCCCTTATATTCACAAAAGCTTGACCCTTTTAAGACTCTTCCCTGTTCCGACTCTCACACAAAAAATCCAGTGGGAAAGAAAAAAAAGAAAAAGAAAAAAAAAGGAAAAACCATAGAAAACATACACCCAAGGGAAGAAAAGTGTGGAGGAGCCACAAACCAAACCCTCTCAGTCTCGTCTTCCCTCCTGCTTCGTGCTTCCTCTTCCACTTCCCTTCTCGTCTGCGGCACCAAGCTCGAGCTCATCGCCACCGAGGTGTGCATCCCCCACCCACCCCCAAAAAAAAACTCCGAGCTCTAATCTCTCACCACAATCCCCAAATTTCTGATTTTCTGGGATGTTTTTTTTCTGAATTTTTGCGCGCATGGTTAGCTCGATCTTGGGTTTGGCCTATCCGCGAGGAAGGCGAATTAGTTGGAGACTTCGTGATGGATGGCGCGAAAGCGGGTGTAGACTTGGAAACGAGGGACGGCGGCGGCGGTGGCGTGGCGGCGGCGCCTTCAGCGAGGAGAGAGGCTTGTTGATAAGCTTAACAGGCTCAACAACACAGCGGCAAGCATTCAGAGTATCCTTTTTTTTTTTTTCCATGGTTACTTCTGTGTGTTCCAGGCTGTTTCTTCCTGTTTCCGTTAATCTAGTATATCCAGTAAAGCCCTAACTTTCAAATTGGAATGCCTATGTGAGAACTGGCTATGAGATCGATTGTGTTGTGCACACGAAGTATACCCTTCTTAGTTTAGCTCCGTACAGTGCTTGCTGTGTTGTTGGTAGTTTGTTGGTGCACATGGGTAGAAGTTATAAATCCTCTTGAGTGTGAATTTAGTGTGTTTTTATGTCACTGCACTCCATGAAAATTCTCTTGATTTTAGCGCCTTTCTCAGACAATTTATTTGAGAAAAACATGCTTCATACATTATAAATGTAAATAGGTCAGGCTACATGTTCTGGATTTCTAATTAGCTTTGGTGCTGCACTTCATTTAATTCTTTTTCATCCTTAGAAATCAACTTTCACGTGCTCGAACAGTGAGCTAGGTTACCAATCTCCTTTTATTACAAGTACTACTATTACCATTACTAGGCCACGAATACCGTTCTTTTCATTTGCTTCTCTATCCTTTTTGTTCGTGGCTCTTGTTGGGTGGGTTTCATCTCTAGCCTACCCCAACTTTCTTTGGGGCCAAAATATTTTTTTTTGTTGTTACTCCCAATTTTTGTTTCCATTTCGACATATATATGATTTTCATTGTCATTTGAGTCCGTCCCCTTTGTGAAATGGCAAATGATAACAGGAACTCCTAGGAGTCTACATTACATTTATCAGTAATTACTAGATTATTATATATGTCTCTTGCTTGTTGGGATATTCATTTTTGCTGTCCTGTTCACTAAATTAAGTGAGCAGAACAATCATATGCGACATCCTTTAGTAAGGATCTAAAGTTTTAATCTGTGATTCTAACTGCTATCTGTTTTCCCCCCTAGATGCTATTATTTATGCAATAGTACACTAAGCCTGTTTTACTCTTGGTTAGCTCTTTGAACAGTCTTTATGGCATCCTGCTGCTCTTTTCTGTTTCGTGTTCAGAAGAATTTTTTTGGTAGCATTTTACTGTGCTGAAAATGTATTTCTCAAAACTACTCTGTCTTTTTACATTATGGATATATATGAACCAACTAACCAGTGAAGTGAAGGCATATCCCACACCCTGATCTCTTATTGCATAAATAAACACATTCTACAAGGCATGCTTTTGGAGTTTGATGTACAAGTGCAGTAAAAATCGTATAATTTGTTTCATATCAATTTGCTTGCTTCTGCATGAGAAATTACATGCCGTATGTGGTATATGCCATCCATTTCTAAGCAAGTTCCTATGAAATATACTGCATAGTTACTGTGCCTCTTAGAAATATCAAATATCAAAACAGACTAACAATTTGTGCCTCGTAAAGAAAAATGATCTTGCTCCTTGTTAACTTTTCATGCTTACATTCACCTAATTTGATCTCCACAGCTAAACTTTAGGTTTTATGAGCAATGTTGTTATTGTTTCCCTCAGAACATGTTCTGCTTCTTGAGATTTTATATGACACAAGCAGCAGAACTTTTGAACATTCAGTGGGAATCTACAGGGTAGGTAGAGCTCATAGATGGCACCTATATAATACGTACGATCTATGTTCCCCCTTTTTTTCATGTTGATGGTCGGTGGACTCAATTTTTGGTTTATATAACTTGTGTGCTTTAAGTAGTAAATAGCCAAATTGGTCATTTATTTCCTCATTTCCTCTATCTGTTCATATGTCAAGTTTAATTAGAATTTTATATTTTTCCTATGTAAGTTTGCATCTAAATATTGCATTAGCAGTTCTTTCTTGTATTCCTTAACCTTTATGCAGCACTAATGGTGCATTTTTCACTGCAAGAGGGCCAGAAGGGTTGTAGACACATGGGAAAAGCAGTTCAGTAGTGCAACAGAGGATAAGAAAATATCATTCCTGTTTCTATCAAATGATATCTTGCAACAACAGTAAGCGCAAGGGAGGAGATTACGTGCATGAGTTCTGGAGGGTTTTACCCAGATCATTGAAACATGTCTACGAAAATGGGGGAGAGAAGAAAAGAAAGTGGTGGCAAGACTAGTGAGTTTTATCTTGTTTCACTATTACGAGATTAATTTTTTGCAGTGCAGCAGCTCCTAGAGTTGTTCTAGAGCCTTGTCAAGAATGCAGGAGGATCTAAATGTGTTAGTTCAATCAAAGTACTATAGTACCATTGAATTAATGACCAATTTAGTTTAATTGTATCACTACCGAATCCGGCTCTTTGCCGAGTGTCAAATGTTTTGCCGAGTGTTTTTTTCCGGGCACTCGGCAAAGAGCTCTTTGCCGAAAGTGCCAAAGGAAAAACGCCGGGCAAAAAAAGCACTCGGCAAAGAGACTTCTTTGCCGAGTGCCGTAAAAAAACACTGGCAAAGAGCTCTTTGCCCAAATTTTTTGCACTCGGCAAAGAAGTCTCTTTGCCGAGTGTTATTTTTTGACACTCTTTCGGCAAAGAAGATCTTTGCCGAGTGTTTTTTTTGCACTCGGCAAAGACACATTTCAGAGTATATTTTTGGAGCAAGAAATTAATTTGAATGAAAAAATTTTCAACTACAAAATTGTATAACTTTTCAAGATCTACAACTTTTATTTTGGCCATTTCTTAATTTAATAAAGTAAAATTAAATCTATTCACAAATCTTACATATCTCTCTTGTAGTTTACGATACTACAAGAGACATATATAAGATTTATAAAACATGTTTCTACCATTATGTCGGATGATCAAGTGACCAAAATGAAATATGTAGGTCTTGAGAAATTATACAACTTTGTAGTTGAATATTTTTTAATTTAAATTAATTTTGCTAACGAAAAAGTACGCTCACATTTCTCAAATTTGAAATTTGAATTTTTGAAAGTATCTCAGATGGGAAAACACCCAAAATGAAAGTTATAGATCTCGAAAAGTTATGAAACTTTGTAGTTTGCAATTTTTTCATTTGAATTCATCTTGTCATGCGAAACCGCATCCAATCCGCTCAAATTTAAAATTCGAATTTTATAAACGACCTCGTATGGAGAAACTCCTTAAATAAAAATTATAAATCTCGAAAAGTTATGAAACTTTGTAGTTGACAAGTTTTTTATTTGAATTCGTTTAGAGCTTTAAACAAGCATTTTTCACTCGATTTTATATAATATTTAGGAAATTAAAACGGAATATAGACACATGTGAGTGTGTAGTGCAGTGGTAGGGAGGTGCCGCGCGAGGGAGGGTCATGAGTTCGAATCCCGTTGGACACATAGTTTCAAAAATGCCAAAAAAATCCCACTGACAGAGATGGATGGGCGCCGGCCGGTGGGGCCCCCCCCCGATTAAAATTTTTTTTATATTATTTTCGGTTTTTTTTTTTTCATTTTGATCTTTGCCGAGTGTCGGGCACTCGGCAAAGGCTTTGCCGAGTGCCCGATATTTGGCACTCGGCAAAGAAACCTTTGCCGATGTGTTCTTTGCCGAGTGCGCTTTTGCCGAGTGCGGCACTCGGCAAAGCCTTTGCCGAGTGCATTTGGGGCTTTGCCGAGTGCCCCAGGCACTCGGCAAAGCAGCTGTTTCCCGTAGTTGCTTTATGTTATTCAACTATCCTTATTACTCTCTGGTACACTTTTTTGGATTTTAGATAGTACTTGTTTGCTCTTATGTCTTTTGAAGCTATGATCATGGTCATGCCCATTGTGCATTTGGTTTTGGTATAATTTTGTGTTACAGAAAATGTGAGCTTAAACTAACTAGAGCAGAATCAATTAGTAAAGCAATTAGCCTTTTAGTTTGTATTCTAATTTCCTCCATTTCCAATAGCATTGGGTTTAATGAATATGTTTTCTTAAAGACTGTCTTGCTTGGGGAGTTGCTACTCATTTGCTAGAAGCAGCAGTTCAGGTTTTCTTCCACTGGTGTTTCTGATGTTATAAATATCTGGAGGGTTGTTCAGTTGTAATCATAGTTTGCATGGAACTTTATTATCACTGTGTAAAGAAATTTGCTACAAAATCTACTGGGATCATTTTTTATTGGAAATCCAGAATAAAAAGATTGTTTCTAACTTATCTTTTGGAATTATAGATAAAAATTTGGGATGAACGCAAAGTTTTTGGAACCCACATTGAAAGTCTAAAAAATGGCATTTTTGGTGACAACCCTCCTATATTCGATAACAATCGGAATAAGAATAATTCAAATCCTAGCTCTAACCCCTTGAATTCCAAAGTTGCAAGGAAGGATTCTAGTACAGTACTAAAAGTAAGTTGCTTGTTATCCTATGTCACTCTCCTTTTGGTGGAAACATATTGAATTAGATATGAGAGTATTAATTTGCTGCTGAATTCTTCTGAAGAAACCGACTGTTGGTGGTATGCCTGAAAAGATTATGACTGCATACCAATCTATGCTTGATCAACATTTTGATGAAGACACAGCTTTGAACAAATGTAAGAGCACTGCTAGTGTTCTAGAAAAGATAAATAAAGATATAGATAATGCTAGTACCAAAGGTAAGGTTCATCTTGTTCACTAGTTATTAACATTATGGATGTCCGCTGTTGAAGAAAGTTTGACACCATTCTTATCTGTTCTACTTTTCTTGGCCTGCATGTTTTTTTCATAAGGTGATCAACCTGCCTCAGCAATGATTTTTGAGCTTCAAGAACAGGAAACAATCCTGAAGCAGTGCATTGCACAACTTGAAAATTTAGATGTGGCGAGGATATCGCTGATAAATCATTTAAAAGAAGCACTCATTGAACAGGTCTTGAGCAAACTTTCCATTATCTTCCAAATGTTCCATCTCAGTTACACATGCCTCATGCTTTTCAAAATTGTCTTTCTTATCTCTATAACAGAGTCAAAGTTAGAAGTTCTTCGCAGCCAGTTGCAAGTAAGAATTATTCTTTATGCCCTATTGAATGTTGGCTTTTCATCTGTTATTGTTCCTTGCAAAATCATGTCCGTCCACAGCTATGATAGTAGGTACTATTAGAGATATGTGTAGAACCTCAAGTAGAGAGATCTAATCTGTTAAGTCCCAACTGAATTCTTGTTTTCATAAATGGCACCTGCACTAGTAAGCCATGCTCGTTGTGTGAGCCATCCAAAGATCTTTATAGCACAAGTATGACTCTTACTAGCTCTAATTCCTACCTAGCCAAACCCATGTTCACTTAAAACTATTTATTGATTTCAATCGTCACTTGAACTATTTATTTGTTGATTACAACTTAAGTCTATTATATGTTGAGAAAACCAACCTAGAGTTCTTTCTTAGCGCCTTGAGATTAAGCTTTGTTATATTAAAAAGCCCACAACTGCTTCCATAGCAACTTTAAATGTTCATCAATCTTTCGTGAGTGGTCTTTCACATCTTTCTAGTCTGGCCTTTGCATTTCTCTATCTGATTGGGCATGTACTAATTGTCAAGGTCTTGTGCCTCGGATAATGTCGACATGCATGTCTTGATTCCAGGCACTGCTTCTCAATTGGCTCCTTTCTTTCTTTTTTTTTTTTTTTTTTGCTGAAATTCATCTATGGTATAATAATATTTTAGCTGTCTTATGACATTATTGGTAATCTCTTGTCTGATTGCCATAATAGGTTGCTCGAGTAGAGGCTGAACATGCCATTCAACTTAGGCAAGGATTTGATGGTGCTGTTGTTGCAAATGGCATAGGATCTAGTTCTAGTCTGCTAATGATTACCCCAACAGAATAAACAAATGCTATGATACAGGGGTTCTAGAGGAAGGTTGATGTCTCCTCGCCATGATCCACTGAATCCAAAGAACCTCACTTGCCTCTACAATCGGTGCAAAGGGGAGATGAGCCCAAGAGAACGGCAAAGAAGAATGGTAGATAAGCTGGCATCTATGTCAGCACCTGTGCAGGTTCTGAGCTCCATTTTCTCATCTTTTATTGCTAAACATGGCGCTTCACTATCTTCCACGAATACTGGATCGCCTTCGGTGAACTCATTGGAGGACCACCGGGCTTCCAGGTTGAAAAGAGGCCTAGGCTTGAGAAAACCGTGCAGGCCGGTGACATGAATGCTCCTCCCTTTTCGTGCAAGTGCCACAGATGCAACAACAGATTGGAGCCGTGGCCACGCAACTACCTGCCTTGCAGATCAACCAAGCATCAGGTCTTTGCACCACCTCCACCGCCATTGCCATCTGTTTTGCCACTGCTTATGCAACAATTTGGTCAAAGTACCGGAGGAATGACGGGAGTGGGACCTTTCGGGATGATGGCCGACTCTATGCCACCTCCGCCTCCAATGTCCAACATTATTCCGGTAGGTTTTCTAGGACCAAGTGGTCCACCACCTCCACCTCCACTTTCCCCAGCTCGGAACCAACCCTAGCAACAACAGTCTCCTCGGGCACCACAAGTAATCACCCACATCGCCAGGATTCTTCCAATCATCAGCAGGCATAGGGTTCTTCCCACCAGTGTAGGTGCAACAGTCTCCATCCGCCCAACGACAATGAGTCAATGGTGGCATGGCATTCATCGGGCTATAAGGCGGCGCCTTGTTGTTGACGGTAGATAATGTCTATTTTTAACCACAATCTTCCTTGCAAATTATAACAATATCATAGAATAGGAGGTTATTGCTAACAACTTCCATGAGTTTTGGTGAATTATCTGTTTACCAGGGAGATATCCAGAAAGTGCATAATTCAGGATTAAAGTGCATAAAAGCCATAAAACTTAACCGTGATAGAAAATATCGTCATTGGACTCGGGAAGGTTCTAGAAAACACCAGAAGGAAGCGGAGCCCAGGGACCTGTCAGGTGGGGCCGGCCGGCCCCACCATCCATGCCGCCCGGCCCCCCACAGTGGGTCCCACTTGTTATCTTCTACGAGCCTCTCCACCGCCTTTGAGAATGCATCTTGGGCCTACATTAAGTCGGTTTGATCCAACAGTTGACGTTCATCCCACTAGGCTATAAATACGAGCCTGCACCCCCCAGGAGAGAGCTAGATCAAAGAAAAGCCAAAGAGCCAGAAACCCTAATTCATATCTAGTAGACCTAGGCTAGCAATCAAAAGAGGCTAGTTCAATCTAGAACTAGTTCTTGTTTAGAGATTAGAGAGATAGAGTTGAAGAGTAGAGTTCCGGCAGAGTTTCGCCTTTGTTGGTGCTTCTTCGTTCTTTCAGATTCTTCGTGATCAACCTCCCTCGCCCAGAGTTTGCATCTTGAGATCATTTGGTAGTCAACTTCTGATTAAAGTAAGTGTTTTGTTCATATTATTCTTCTAGTTTACAACTCGTATTGAGTACTTTGATCTTGATAGCTTCTTGATTGAAGTAGTATTCGTACCATAGGCGTGGGGCTTGGGCTATGTTTACTTGTGAATGTCCCCTGATTTTCTGGATAGTGGTAGCTCACGAAGGTGACTTATAGCTTCGTTGAATCCTCTGTAGTCCACTTCCCGTTAATAGGTTTGGCAAGCAAAAGGTGCTTGGTAGAAGAGAACTCGATTTCTAATCCTATCTTATTAAGTTATCGCCGTAATCATATGATATAAAAAACAACCGCTTACAAAGATCGAACTAGATAATCCACATTGTTCTCCTTGTTCTCGCTATTTTTCTAGCTTAATTGTGCATTGGGTTAAGTTTATAGACTTAGTCATTGTCACCTACTATTTCTTTGGGTTCGATATTTAAAACCGGGTTAATCTTGGTGAAGTGCTACAATGGTATTGTATCTCGTGCGCTTGTGGATAATCTTATTTTTTATGTGCATTTAATTAATACCAACACTTGTGCTAACTTTTGTACATTAAACAATAATCACCTAGTATCGAAGCTTATACGTGGCTGGCCCCTGCAAGAGAAGCAGGACCAATGGTCATGGTTAGAAAGATTGTAGAATAGGCATGAGGCTTCTTTGATAACTCTTGGTCTGAGTTGTTTAACTCCTACTGGTTCTATGTAGTAGTTAGACTTTATGTTTCCCTTCCAATTTGCGTTGATCCCCGAGGGAAAAAGAAAGTGGTATTGGAATTGTTGCTTAGAAGTTTTGCCCGCTGATAGAATAGTTTTTTTAGGCTGGGCTGAAGTAGTTTTAGAACTTACTAGTCACAAAGTGTCATAAATATGATGTGAACTGCAAATACTTGTCCTGTTGTTTAAATTTATTTATTTATTATTATTTTTAGTAAGCTTATCTTTTTGGTGCAAAATTACTGCTTTCCTTTGGTTTGGCAATTAGACAGGGACTAGTTTAGATCAAAGAATGGTGATTTAGAAATCAACAGACTTGATTTCTATGACAGCTTGCGTGTATGGTCTGTTGATGTAAAAGATTTCTGTGATACAGGTTATGCATTGAGAAATGGGACTATGAAATGAGTAATGTTGGGAAATGGGACTGAGTATTTGGTCCAATACAAGAAGTAGAGGAAATGGACAGCAAGCAAGGAATTGGCAACAGTGGAGTAGGTAGAATTTGACACATCTTTCTTCCTAAATTCAATCTTCCAAGTAGAGTTATGGTAGATCAAAGTGAGCTCTCCACTGAAGGCACTAAAACACAGCCCTATGATCTAGCACAAAAATATCTCTACTGCAAGATAGAAATGATACATGACCATAAAAAGTAGGAAAGAAGCTTGAAAAGGGATTAGAGAAGGAATAGGCAGTGATATATAGCTTCCATGACCTTTTCATCCAGATGATCAGATCCACTAGCGGCTAAATAATTTGGGCTTGCCAGGAAAGGTTTGCCTAAACATTCACCGCATTTTTATTATAGTACACACATTTATATATATGGGCTCATGGCGGTGTAAGGATCATAACTTTTGCCACATTATTACATAAGTTTGTACATAGAACAACACCAACAACAACAATGTCATCCTAATATTTATAAATTACAATCATCAACACGAACAACACAACAATGTCATCCATAGACAGTGGCCATATACAAGCATGCAGCTCATAGGAATGATGGCATCTTAATCTATACTTTCACGGCTGTGGTGGGTGCCAATTTTACCTTATCATGACTCATGAGAATATCTTCCACCATCCAGTTAGATCATCAGTTTCTTCATGGACAGCATTATTCTCTTTCTTAAGATCAACCACGATCCTTGTCTTTTGAGAACTTTTCTTGTCATTACCCAGGTCAATATCATGATAACAACCTGTGAATGGGGAGTGAATTTCCAACTCTTTTAGCTCAGGAACCATGCTCACCTCAACTTCGACGATCTCCAGCACTTCCACATCAATCATCTTGATCTTTTTGAGACGTGGAAATTTGGATGAAGCAAATGCAAGTTTCTTGTCCCTGTATGAGCCAGGGTACAATGCAAGGATGGCAAGAAATGGCAGCTCAGATAGCTTGTTAATGAATTCCTGTGTCACATATGTTTTCTCCAGGGAAAGCATGACGAGATTAGGGGAGACATAAGGATTCACTACCATCTATGTCGATGAATGTAGTAGATCCCCACTTAGAAACATAAACTTGACACGCCGGAGGGAAGAGGTGGTGAAGACATTTGAAGGGATGATTTTACCTTCTAAGATCGGGGTCCTAAGGCTCTCAAGTTTCTCTAGAGCACCAGAAAGAGCTTTCACATTGACATGTGAGATATGCCGATCGACAAGAACTCAAGATGGATCATCTCTCCTAGAGTCCCTTCCAAAGTCGGCTCCTCCGAAACTTCTTCAAGATCTATGGAGTCAAGTGTCTGCAGCTGCTTCAAGTTGCCAATTTGCTTGGGCAGTTTGAGGACAAAACCAAGGACATGCCTCGGGGTCTTAATCATCCGTAAGGACCTTGGAAGCTCTCGGACATTAGTTTCTCTCACATCCAACGTCTGAAGGCTAGTGAGTCTTCCAATGGACCATGGGATATGTTTCAGTGAACATGATGTGATGCCAAGGTACTGCAAGTGCACAACATTTCCAATTGCACTTGTCAATGTCTCACCAATCTCAATGCCTTGCAGATTGATGACACGAAGAAACTCAGATCCGTGAAACAATTCCTTTATGTGAGATCTGATGTCTTTCTTCATCTTGGACATTGCCCTTCGTTGAGCTAAATTAAACATATATGCCCGACTTCCTTTGGACCCGTGCCCCCCGATCAACTTTAATAGGCTCTTGCTCATATTGAGAAAATATGGATCGTAGCTTTGGCAATGGATGGGCCAGGACAGCATATTTATCGATGTAATTCTGCAGAGAGAGGCGGCGAGCACTAGTTAATGTAGGGATATCATCATGGCTATGGACCTCCACAAAGCTTGCTTCATGTGCTTCTATCTGCAAAAAAAATCATGGACTTTGTTTTGGATTGTGACCGACATGCTCCCAAAACTAGAATCATCATCCATTTTGGCTCGGTTGACAAGATTTCGATTAATTAACTCAGTTAGGTAGATGTAGCCAATCTTCTCCATTGTCTTCCCACCCTTTGAACTTAGAAATCCCTCTGCAATCCACATAAATACCAAGCTGCGTGCCTCAATTGTAGTGTTGGTTGGCAACGCAGCAAAGTAGAGAAAGCAACATTTTAGCTCATGTGGAAGGTCATCAAAGCAAACTGACAGCATGCTTTCAAGATTTGTTGATGGCTTGGACTTAAGGTAGCTAAAAACCTTCACCCACTCTCTTGGGAACTCCTTGGTTTGCACAAGACCTGATAAAAGAACAACCGCCATAGGCAACCCTTGGGTGATTTTGAAAATACTTTTTTGGTACTTCATAAGGTTTTTATCTTTCAGTTCCTTAGGTAGCCTCTCACGAAACAATGACATGGAAGCATCTTCTGTAAGTTTTTTTAACTGAATAGTGACATGATAGTAGCTGCTAGGTGGCTCTTCTGCTTTACCTTGTGTGATATGCACTACTCTACTACCCCTAGCACCAACTGGAATGCTAGTCAAAAAGTGCTTCCACTCAGTACCACTGACTTCACCATCTATCACGAGCAGGTACTTCTTATTTTTCAATTTATTTTGCAGCATCTCTTGTGCCATTTCTTTAGGGCAATTCGTGTCATCTTCTGTCAGTTGCTGAGTAATTTGTTGAAGGATGTTGGGAGCAGTCAAATAAGGTGCAAAACATTCCATGGCTTGCACTTCAAACATTTTCTTCTTTTCCATTTTTTTGTATATGTCTCTCACAAGAGTTGTCTTGCCAATACCACTTTCTCCGGACACAGTGATCATGACTGGATAGTGTTCTTTGCCGGCCACTTGGTGTTCTGCTAGGTTATTAACAAGGGCATTCTCTAATTGGTTGTGCTCCTCCACATATATCACCGCTTCTGGATCATGAACATCATCCCTGAGATTCAACCATTGTATCATGGTTAGTACCAGTAAGTTTAGTCTGAAGAGTAAGTTGACAAATATAGTGCCAAATATAATCTATCCATTGCCCATCGATATTTTTTTAAGAAAAATGATAATCATTTTCCACTTCTTGTAGTCAATATATGCCTCGATCAGCCAAACAGAGGTGGCATGGGTCCTTGGACCCATTAAATGGAACTTAAGTGCTACCTATGAATAAATGGAGAACTCTTTGAAAATCATTTTTTTAGTAGTGATGGGCTGCCTTTGAGAGCCCATGTGTGTTGGCCCAAAAGTGTGTGTTGTCCAAAAGTTGAGCACACATCAATGTATAGATCATAACCGATGAACTTGTGGCTCTTCCTATAGAAACTGGACAGTCTTTTTTTTATTTTTTTATGAAACTGGACTATTCAATTTTCACTTATAACCCTGAAGGGAGAATGTTGTGGCTATTGCTACCACACCTAGGGCTGGTCTAGGTCAGTAGTGCCACCTAGAACACCTCAAGTCATGGCCAAGATAACTAGCATGTATATCTCTTCATGTTCCAAAATTGAGAATGGATTTAGTTGTTCAAAAGGTTAATTAAAGAATTTTGTTACTAGTTATTAGCTAAAAATTTTATTAAAGATAAAACAAGTTTGATTCATTTTAGTTTATAGTCATTTTGTATTTTTTAATATTTTATTTCTTTCTGTTAAAATAAAAGAGATCTCCTGCTTCGTTGTTGATCACTTGAATTCCAAATAAAAACTATATTTGTAGAAATTCTCAAAAATTGCTTAATTCATATAAAAGGAAATCCTAATGACTAGAATTCTCTAAGTTTTAGAATGTCTTGTTTAAGAGCATAAGTATTTTTATTGGAATTCAATTATGGAATAGCCTTCTAAACTTAATTAACTATTTGAATTATTCTCTAAAGGCCCTTCTTAGATCTTCTTTCTCAAATCTTGGATTAGGGAAGAAGGAGTTCATGACTAGACTACTTGGCAGTTTCATTATGCGCCAACTCATGATCTTCATACCGATCTATTATCCACCTCTTAATGCTGTTCTTTCTTAGCTAAATAGGTGGAAGATCCATACAATGTAGTTATATCATGGACTCAAAAAATGGATCTAAATTGTATGGATCTTCCACCTTTTAGGTTAAGCTAGTAGATAAGACACCATATCGTATCAAGGACCTTCTCCGACTACACATTTAGGACTTTACATGAGATCATATGATTAGATCTAAAACATACATGTTGCAATAATCTTCTTTTGATATAATGAAGAAAAATACATAGATGTAGGGATATTATCACTTGGGAAGACTAAATCTATATAACTTATTGTGTTTTTTTTATGTTTCATACACTATTTTGGTGACAAGAAATCCCTACTAAACTTTTTAATCATTGACACTTTCTAAGACTTGAAATCTTATATTTGAAACCTAAGAATCTTATTTTTAAATTCTTGAAGTTTCAACCTTAAAATGAAATAAAACAATAAGTCTAATATTTCTAAAAATCGAATCATCTTAGAGTTGTCAAGACTCCTATTAATGTTTTAAAAGCATAGCAGTTTAGCCTTTGCTACTCCCTCCGTTATCTTTTATAAAATGCCCACAAATTTCAAGAGTCAAACTTTAAAATCTTTGACCAATCATTTATCCGACAATCTTAACTATACTATAAACTTGATATGGTTAGATTGTGATTAATTGTACTATCCAAATATCATAAATCTATAAATATAAATAATATACTATAACATAAATAAACAGTCAAAATGTAGTTTGGGAGACTGTAAGGTAATGGAGGTAGTACTTATTAATGTTCTAAAAGCATAGCAGTTAAGTCTTTACTTTATAAGAAAATTGTTGCTGCACCAAAGACGAATTATTTCCTTTTGCAGTTACAATGGTGACATTGCTCATAACACCCTCCTCCCCGCACGGCATACCACAGTTGCATACTCATGAATGCTCCTGTCACATGCCTACAAATATACTCCTAAAACCATTCAATTTCAACCCATAGTGGCTAAGTCACACCCGCACAACGCAACCACCACACAAGAATTAGGTTGTTACCACCTAAGGGCGCATACATTGGTGACTGGTAACCGTAAGCAGTCTTATATTTGTCTCATCCAATGACACGTTGGATTTTGGATGATGTGGATGAGAGACGGTGCAAGCTAGGGGGTGAGGAAAAGAGGCGGTCGTTTGGAACTAACACAACAACCTAAAAGACTACTCTCTCCGTCTATAAATAAGTGTCGCTTCACTTTTCGAAAACAAATACCAACAATTTTAATAAATAATAAATATTATCGATTAGTATCATAATTAGTATCATCAGAAAGATCTTTGGATCTAATTTTTTAACAAAATTATTTAGAGATATAAATATTGCACGCATTTTCTACAAATCAAGTTAAACTTATGACACGCATCCCACGGCGACACTTATTTAGGGACGGAGGGAGTACATATTATATGAGTTGCCCTGTTAAGTCATCTCAAGACTATGTGGCACAACATCACACAGCCTGTAAGATATTGGAAATACTCCCTAGTCCCTACCATATATAGGAATGACGCAAGTGAAATCAGCTATACATAGAATGTAGTTAAGTACAAAAGGTAATTCTGTCTACTTACAACTTTACATGAGTGTAACGTATAGATGTTGAGGTAGAAGGTTTCCACGTCACATCTGTCTTCTTATTGGAATCCTCGATCTTGTATTTATCTTTGTTTTCAATGATGCTATCAAGCCTCATGTTGATGGCTCTAATTTTTCTAGATAGGCCGCGTCTCATCCGTACTTGAGTTGTGAATATTTCAAGACATGTCATAGTAGGACGAAGCCACCTTGGGTACCTTCAGAATGCAAATATATGTGAGAGCATGCATATTATAAATTAGAGAAGATTTTGTGAACCTATGTGGAGCTTAATTAAGCTTATTGTGTGCTACGGATCGACGACGACGGCTAAAGGTGTGGATGGGTACCTGGACATATGGACATGGAGATAGTAATGATCAAGGGCGTCCTCGGCGTCGAAGACGGCGTCTCGCGTCTGCAGCGTCCAGACCCTGGTGATTTCGTCGGTGACGGCACGGCGCCTGGTGTCGGCCTCGCGGAGGAAGGCCTGCAGCCACATGAGCTTGTCCCGGAGCCGGTGGATGTCGGCGCTCACCCCCACCAGCGCCCGGGCCTCGCCGACGGCCACCTCCTGCAGCCTCCCGACCAGAGGTCCGATGATCGCCTCCGCCATCGTCGATCCTTAGCTAGCTTCTCGATCTTCCTCTGTCTGTGTGTGTCTGCTAGCTGGCTTTGAGAAACAAGCTGACGATCGAGACACGCACGTACACATTTGAGAGTGAAAGGATATGTATATATGCACCACACGTACGTGCTACGGTGGTGGCGTGCTAAATGCTATCATCGATTGCTTTGAGTCGATGCTCAGATAGGGATTGATTTGATTCTTCTCGCCATTTTTGCATGCACACGCATTGCTAATCTCGAGGTGAAAGAGCGGCAAAGCTAGCTGATGATACCTTTCTTTGTTTGTTTTTGATGCGCTTGTGCTTTTCCGTCCGACATATGTGCGTGCACAGCCGGGCTCCTACACGCAGCGTAACCAAGGATGCATCTAGCTAGCTAGAATCGCCTTTTGGAATCGCTTGATGTCATTAATTGCTACTACTGCAGGAGTGCAGCTAGGATACTCCATCCTAAATAATTTGTCGTTTTCGGTTTTCATAATATAAGTTTAACTCGATTTATAGAAAATATTTAAAATATTTATATCTTTAAATAAATTTATTAAAAAACTATATTCAAAAATCTTTCAAATGATACTAATTATGATACTAATCGATGATATTTATTATTTATAAAAATTACCGATAAATATTTTTCGGGAAGCAAAGTGATAGATATTTTTTAGAATGGAGGGAGCATATCATTAAAAAGTGCTACCTCGACCTCTAAAAAGTTTAAAACTAGTTCGTCATGTGTTCATACGGACAAAGCATTGAAAAGAATACCTCAAAACACACACAACCGCCATTAGATGGTGATGTATTTAATTTGTATTCCCTATGTTCTAAAAAATAAGGAATTGAGAGTACAAAAATTTATGCTAGATTATAAAGAATTTTTTATGAACAAACACTCCAAAAGACAACATTCACGTGCATACTTACACAAAGTAAATTTGGAGAGCGGCCACATCGCTTAAGGTGAACCTATTCTTCTGGCTCGCTATACACGGCCAGGGGAACATAAGAATCTTGAAATTTGGTGGACATAAATACATTTCCAAGGCTTTCCAAGTCTAGGGGAACATTACTTAATATGGTATTATAGTATGATTCATGAACCGCAAGTGTTCAATTTTTAGAAGACCAACTTAGCAGCAAAATATAAGCAGATATTAACTAAAACATTGTCAGTCTTATAGCTAAAACTAAAATCACAACACTATTTCAAAACTATAGCTAAGCAATTTAACAGTGCTAAAGTGTAATTTAGTGGTCCTAGCTCACGTAACGAAAAAATAACAATAGCTTAGCGGGGTCTGTCTCCAGAAACTATAGCGGCACTCTAGCACCACCATATCCATCGATTTAAATCCATGACCGATGAGGCGCCCCCGCTCGATCTCGATTCGATCCCCCATGGCACCGCCCTCACCTCTTCAGGCCCTGATGGAGTGCACGATAGTGTAGCTCCTGGTCCTCCGCCACTATGAGTAGTTTGTTCCACTGCCCATCACAAAACTTATTCACAAATGTTCCATTGATCTTTGATTACTGCAGGATGGCTCAGAATGCATAGCTGAAGGAGAATGTTGTCAAAATATCTTGTTGCCATATGTTGTTGTAATGTCCCTAGTTGCATTGTGCAACCATGAATTTGCATTGTGCAACCATGAATCTAAAGATTTTCAGTTGTTTCATATATGTTGTTCTGTTAATAAGAGTAGTTTGTGACTAAGGGTCGTAAAATTAATCATTTGTGCTGAATTTGGTGAGGATAACTTGTGAAACTTGTTGTAATGGATATGAAATTCGAATAATTGAAATTTAATATATTGTCCACTTTTATATTCCTATAAATTGGATAGCTGCAGATGGAGCATAGGTAGCTTTATTTTGAATAATTCAGCAGCTTGTGTACTCTTGGATCTCTATTTTGTTTTGCAGTCTGTCAGTCACCGTTTTGTCGACAGAACTGCAAGCTTACATTAGAGATTTAAAGTCCAATGGGATTCACTTGCTACAGCCTACAACTGGTGTAAGTTTGCTTAGTTATCATGCATGCTTTGGATAATATTTAATTAGTTGTGGTAGCTTGGAATCCATAAGCTCTGAGTGACAATCACCTTTCATGTGTGTACAAACTGTAAGGTCTGGGTCAGTGGGTTGTGGCAAGTAGCCAACAAATTATAGAGTAATGGGCATGCGTGTGTGACGGATGGGTGACTGGCTAGATATTGGGGCCAGGCCTTCTGGCTAGTGGGCAACGGATACGGATCACTATTTTTTTTATGTTTTTCTGTAGTGTAAGATCTATCACTGGGCTCATGGAATGTGTCCATATTTTCATTAATTACAGAAATTTCTTTATCATTGCTATAGCAACAAAAATTCCATAGTACCGAAGTGACCCATTGTTCATTTTAACCGTTTCATTTGTTGTCTAGTCCTATTGTTCAATGTAGTGTCTTGTTTGTAGTGTAAGATCTATCACTGGGCTCATGGAATGTGTCCATATTTTCATTAATTACAGAAATTTCTTTATCATTGCTATAGCAACAAAAATTCCATAGTACCGAAGTGACCCATTGTCCATTTTAACCGTTTCATTTGTTGTCTAGTCCTATTGTTCAATGTAGTGTCTTGTTTGATAATAACAGTACTCAAATAGCACTCAAACAACATTGCTTAGACATAGAACTCATGGACAGCTATACGTCACGATATCACGAGCGAGAAATAGAAATGGATTAAAAATATTGATTTCCCTGTCCTTCACTTCAGCTTATATACTACTATTGCCTTCAACATAAAACTTAAATTACATCCTTGCTCAGTATAACTGCCACCATATAATAATTAGATAGATATAAGATACTTGAGCTCTAGATAAAGCATTTCTTGAAGCTACAGATACTCAGCTCTAAGATATCCATAGATTCCTTGGAGCTGAAACTTTATCAAACAGGGTCTAATTAATATCCTTCCTGTATGCAATGACTTAATAAACTAGTTTTTCTTATCTGAGGTACAGCCGTGCAGCAGTAGCATCTGATCTCTCCTGAAGTCCATGTATGTATGCGCAAGGCAGGTAGCAAGAGTAACCAGCCCGTGCTGATCTGATGCCGTGGTTCCTATCTCAAAGTACCTTGCTCTCTTCACACACAGATACAGACTTCACTGTTGATTAGTTTAGGTGCTTCCTAATTCAGAAGAAATAGAAATTTATGCATCTTCTTCTGTGTACTGTAACTCTTAATTTTTCTATTGATTACTTTTGATGGTAATAGGCTACAATATATGGGCTCATTATTGAGTATTGAGTGGGCTGTGTTGTATTGGATATTGGGTTGCAAATAATGTTAAAAAACTGTATGCGCCAAAAAATTATGGCACGGCCTAGTTCAAACTATGGCATGGGCTGGCCTGATCTGAGAGAAAAAATGGGCCAAAAAATCTGAAATAATAATGGACCAGATAAAAAACAGCCCAAACAATATTAATAGCCCATTTCAAGCTC